>OU427014.1:2507010-2519510 GCA_911387935.1 Dolichovespula saxonica
TCGAAAATATTCATATGAATAATTTTGTTCGAAAATATTGGTTAATATAAGTGAGAATAATTTCGTTAATATAAATAATAGAATAATTTCGAAAATATCAGTTAATAAAATTAAGAATAATTTTGTTCGCAAATATTAATTAATATAAGTAAGAATAATTTCGTTCGAAAATATCAGTTAATAAAATTAAGAATAATTTTGTTCGAAAATATCAGTTAATAAAATTAAGAATAATTTTGTTCGCAAATATCAATTAATAAAATTAAGAATAATTTTGTTCCAAATATTATATAATAAAAATAAGAGTAATTTGATTCCAAATATCAGATAATAAAAGTAAGAATAATTTTATTTTCCTACTTTTTTTTGGTTCATTAAAAAATAATAAATTTATTAATTCTCTCTCTCTCTCTCTCTCTCTCTCTCTCTCTCTATCTCTCTCTATCTCTCATTCGAATTATTTTCATTTCGAATACTTCAAACATATTCACCACCTGTGGAATTCGAACTATAGAAGATACGAAAGGCTTATACTTCGCTTCTCGATAAAGTTGAGAAAGAGAGAGAGAGAGAGAGAGAGAGAGAGAGAAAGAAAACAAAGAAAATGAAAAAAGAAAGAAGGAAATCACGTTGTTCCAACTATCTAAATCAACCGTTAGATCGGATCTATCATGAAGATTTTAACGCCGAACATAAATGCTCGCAATTGAATCAGTCGCATAGTTCGAAAAATGTAATAACACGAACGAGGACGCAGTTGTTAATTTCGTCTTTAATTATTTAGAATAAAAAAAAAAGAAAGAAAGAAAGGAAGAAAAATTATAAATTATAAATTATAAATTATAAATTATAAATCATAAACTATAAATTACATTCACGTTTACATAGTTATATATCGTAAATATTGTGTGTATATATATATATATATTATAAAATAATAATAATAATAATAAAAATAATTGTAGTAATGATACCAATAAGAATAATAATAATAATAATAACAGCGATGGCATGATAATAGCAGCACATCATAAAATTTATATTCAATTTCCTTTGTCCTCTTCATCCTCCTAACTCGCGGTTCCATCAGTCTAATCCCACCCCATCCCCTCGCCACATACCATCCTCTTCTTTTATCGTTCGATTTTACGCTCGATATGATTTAAAACAAGTACCTTTTATGGATATATATATATATATATATATATATATATATATATATATATATATATATATATATACGCACATACACACACATGTATATATATATTTCATATATTTCATATATTTCATATATTTACTATATATATATATATGTATATGGCTACAGACGATTGGCCATCGTGAATCTGTACTATACGACTAGAATCGCATTTTATTCTCTTTCATCGAAATTTTCAATACGAAATGGAATTAAATGTTTTCTATCTCTCTATCTCTCTATCTCTCTCTCTCTCTCTCTTTCTCTTTTTTCTTTCTTTCTTTTTTTTTCTTTTAATTTCTGTTTGAATTCTTTTTTTTTTTTCTTTAATTCTCTCTCTTTTTTTCTCCTTTCTTTCTTTCTTTCTTTCTTTCATTTCGTTTTATCAATTGAACGATCATTTTTATTAATTTTATCGAATAGTTTCGTCCCGAAGGGTGACACGATTGGAATTATGTGTATCACTTATTATTATCCAATAAATTCTTATCTCTTTTCTTTCCTTCTTTTCTTCTTTATTTCTTATTTATTTATTTCTTTTTTATTTATTTATTTATTTATTTTTTTTTTTTTATTTAAATACCGTTCAAAATTTCTATTCGATGCTTCGACATTGATACTCTCGATTTTCATATGGAACGTCTCTTTTTCTTCCTTCCTTTTCTTTTCTTTTCTTTTCTTTTTATTTCTTTCTGTTTTTATTTTTTCTTTGTCTCTCTCTCTCTCTCTCTCTCTCTCTCTCTCTCTCTCTCTCTCTTCTTTATGAAACACCGCGGGGATTCATTTAATTCATATTTATTCATAATTATTTATCTTATTACAATATCTTTCTGATCAATCGTATACTCTGATCGATCGTCTTCGTAAAAATTAGACAAAAAAAAAAAAAGAAGAAAAAGAAAGGAAGAAGAAGAAGAAGAAGAGGAATAAGAAGAAGAAGAGAAAAAGATAAAAAAAATTTCGTTAAGCAAGTATACGAAAATCATTTTCAAATAACAAAATAATAAAAAGAATAATAATCATCTTTAAAGATCAATCATCCTTAACGAACATCTTCCTTTTCTCACGAATCAGCACGTAGAAAACGCACGAATTAATTCAAAGGAATTTCTAAAGTGAGTGAGAGAAAGAGAGAGAGAACGACTGAGAAATAGAGAGAAAGAGAGAGAAAGAGAGAGAAAGAGAAGGAGTACCGACGACGATCTGATTTAATTCGCTCGAAATTCTCCAGACAATCCCCATGGTACACGTAGTAGATACCCATGGAATCCGCTTCACGAAGATAAAAGCCGGACACGAACCATCTTCTCTCGTGGAAATGTGAAAGGTACTCTCATCTCGATTTATAGTATCTTTACTGCTTTTATTCGTGTACATTTTCTTTATCTCTCTCTCTCTCTCTCTCTCTCTCTCTCTCTCTCTCTCTCTCTCTCTCTCTCTCTCTCTCTCTTTCTATATTTCTATATTTCTCACTCTCTAATACTCTTTACGTACAGATGGAGATTACGTAGGAGAGCATTGTTTATATAGGAGGAGCACGTTTGTTTATAAAAGGTATTATTTGTTGGTAACGTTTATGAAACAATTCACAATAGATTGAAGTACGCGACCTATTTTGTATCTTAGGTATTAGCGAGGTATTAGCGTCCGTTTAATTCGTTTATACAACTTACGAATATTATATTTCATTTATATTATATATACGAGTTACGAATATTATATTTCATTTTATATTATATACGAGCTGGGAATATTATATTCACTTGTATTATACACCATGTATACACAATAGAGGGATTATATGAGAGTTCTCAGGTTAATACATTTTAAATAACCGATTTTTTTTTTTTTTTCTCTTCTTTCAACTTTTTCTCCTCACAAGTATAGAATTATTTACGTGCGCATTAGATATTGATTATTTGATACGAGTTATAAACAAGGATATTTTTAAATAAAATAAAATAAGATGAAGAGAAAATAGAATTAAATAAAATAATATAATATACATATATATATATATGTATATATTGTTAATAATTTTTTTTTAAATCTTTATACTGATTATTGTTATTATTATTAATATTAGTGTTATCGTTATTCATTTTTATTATGGTTATCGAAAGTTATGATAGATTTGTTCGAAAGTATTGAAAAATAAAATTTAAACAAAATAATGTAAAATAAGTGATCGATTTTATAAACAGTATCTCGTGATCATCGAACATCCGTGATCAAATTATGATCGTAGGATTTAATCGTGTCACGAGATAAGATCCATAGATAAGATCTATAGATATTGAAATCTTCAGCTTCCGAGTTGTATTATTTCGTAAACCGGATGAAGATCGTTTTGTCGACTCAATGGCATAATGTCGGCCTAGACCTCGTCGTATCGCGTGATACTTCTCTCTCTCTCTCTCTCTCTCTCTCTCTCTCTCTCTCTTTCTCTCTCTCTCTTACTCACTCTCTCTTTCTCTATTAAATCATTTCACGTATCTTTTATCTCGCTTTCTCTCAATCTCTCTTCTCTTTCGGATTTCCAGAAAACTTATTTTCTACATTTTATTATTTTCTTTTTTTCGTGAAAAAATAAATAGAAATAAAAAAAGATTTTTTGTTTTTTCAGAAGATAATAATAATAATAATAATAATCATTACTATTATTTGTATTTATTAATAATTTAATATAAACGATTTTCCGATTATTCATTTCAATAATTTCTGTTTTAGATCTAATGAAAAATTTAAATAATATTAATAAAAATAATAATAATAACAATTCGAATATACAATTACGACATATACTTTCGATAAGATATATAATATAATAATAATATTTATTAATAATAATAATAATCATCACCATAAGTAAATGAATGGAAGCGAAAACTTATTTTTCTCTACGATAATAAGAAATACGTCGTCCTCGCGTGTTATTAATAAGAATTAATAATTATATATATATACATATCTATATCTGCATATATATTATAGCTGTATAAAAAAAGGAAATTAAATAAATTAATAAATAAAATTGAAGCAATTCATTTATAATTACACATTTCTAAACGGAATTTGAAATTAAGACAAACAGATTTAATATACGTACCCAAAATCCGATTACTACAATACTTTATATATAAATTAATTAATTTATTTATTTTTTAATTTCTTCATAACTTTACGAAACGATCTGCACAATCTATTATCGAATAAAATAAAAATAAATAAACGAATATATATATATATATATATATATATTTTTTTTGTGTTTTTTAATCAGATCCGTTAGATTTATTTTTCTAAGATATGTCATATGAAATAGTCGTGAATAATTTATAATTTTTATACAAAAATGTTTATAAATTAATATTCATAAGCTCGTGTGTAGCATTGAAAACCTGTTTTGATCCGTAACAACGTGTTCATCGTCGTAATATTCCTAGAGAGAAGAAATATATAAAAGAGGGGCGCGTGGACGGAGGGGTTGAGGAGTGCGAGAAGGGAGAAAAGAAATTTATTTGATTGGTTTAATGAAGATAATTTAAAGATTAAGTTGATCTATCGATTAGAGTAACACGTGGGCTATTCGTTTGACAGCCAAGAGACACGTGTGAGGATTGTCACTTGTCAAATATTACGCCGCGATTAGATTATTATGCACCGAATTTATCCGGTACTTTTGTTACGGAATAAAATATTTGAATAATTTATCCGATATTTTTATTATTGAATAAAATATCGCAACAATTTATTCGATACTATTGTCATTTAATAAAAACATTTAAACAATTTTTTCGGTACTATTGTCATCGAATAAAAATATTTCAACAATTTTTTCGATACTTTTTTCGTGGAATAAAATATTTAACTTTTGTTAAGGAATAAAATATTTGAATAATTTATCCGGTACTTTTATTATTGAATAAAATATTTCAACAATTTCTCCGATACTGCAGTTTATCGAATAAAAACATTTAAACAATTTTTTCGATACTTTTTTCGTGGAATAAAATATTTAACTTTTGTTATAGAATAAAATATTTGAATAATTTATCCGATACTATTATAATCGAATAAAAACATTTAAACAATTTGTCCGATACTACTGTCATCGACTGAAATCATTTAAACAATTTTTTCGGTACTACTGTCTTCGAATAAAAATATTTAAACAATTTTTTCGATACTTTTTTCGTGGAATAAAATATTTAAGTTTTGTTAAGGAATAAAATATTTGAATAATTTATTCGGTACTTTTATTATTGAATTAAATATTTAAACAATTTTTTCGGTACTATTGTCATCGACTAAAATCATTTAAACAATTTTTTCGATACTTTTTTCGTGGAATAAAATATTTAACTTTTGTCATGGAATAAAATATTTGAATAATTTATTCGGTACTTTTATTATTGAATAAAATATTTCAACGATTTATTCGGTACTACTGTCATCGACTAAAATCATTTAAACAATTTTTTCGATACTTTTTTCGTGGAATAAAATATTTAACTTTTGTCATGGAATAAAATATTTGAATAATTTATTCGGTACTTTTATTATTGAATAAAATATTTCAACGATTTATTCGGTACTACTGTCATCGACTAAAATCATTTAAACAATTTTGTCGATACTTTTTTCGTGGAATAAAATATTTAACTTTTGTCATGGAATAAAATATTTGAATAATTTATTCGGTACTTTTATTATTGAATAAAATATTTCAACGATTTATTCGGTACTACTGTCATCGACTAAAATCATTTAAACAATTTTTTCGATATTTTTTTCGTGGAATAAAATATTTAACTTTTGTCATGGAATAAAATATTTGAATAATTTATTCGGTACTTTTATTATTGAATAAAATATTTCAACGATTTATTCGGTACTACTGTCATCGACTAAAATCATTTAAACAATTTTTTCGGTACTACTGTCATCGACTAAAAACATTTAAACAATTTTTTCGATACTTTTTTCGTGGAATAAAATATTTAACTTTTGTCATGGAATAAAATATTTGAATAATTTATTCGGTACTTTTATTATTGAATAAAATATTTCAACAATTTTTTCGGTACTTTTTTCATGGAATAAAATATTTAACTTTTGTTATAGAATAAAATATTTGAATAATTTATCCGATACTATTATCATCGAATAAAAACATTTCAACAATTTGTCCGATACTGCTGTTATCGAATAAAAACATTCAAACAATTTGTCCGATACTGCTGTTATCGAATAAAAACATTTAAACAACTTTTTCGATACTTCTTTCGTGGAATAAAATATCTAACTTTTGTTATGTTGTAAAAAATATTTTTTTTCCTATGAAATAAAATATTCATATTAATAATATATATATTATCGTTTGAACTTTCTCGATACTTTTGATGTGGTATAAAATATTTAAGTAATTTCTAAGAGAAAAAAAAGAAGAAAAAAAAAAGTTAAAAGAAAACGAAAAGAAAGAGAAAGAAAAAGAATTATATATTTACGCGCCTTCGTGCGTGGATATATTGTGTATGGTATTCGTATATATATATAGATAGATATATATATAAGATAAAAAAATAAAAAAGTAATAAAAAAAAAAATAAATAAATAATCGAGTTACAAATTAACGTATTCGTTACAACGAACTGATAATATCACGGCCAACCCCAATCTTATTTCCTGTAAACGAATCTCGAGTCGCTCGCCGTCCGAGATCGATCGGATATTCATATATATATATATATATTTAAAAAAAAAAAAAATAAGAAAAAAAAAAAAAAGAAAAGAAATATTAAGAATAAAGAATCTACTCACCCCCGTCTCTCCTGGCTCTACCACCCAAGGCCCTCCCTTGATTACCAGCAGCCCAAATAATCGGCGGGAAGCTGAGAGCAAGTATAAGGCCGATACTAAACGCCAATCTCCAATAGAAGAAGGTCTTCCTCTTCGTCCATCGTAAAACGTTGGATGGAAATTTCGATGTTCGTTTCTTATCAACGTACGAACCATCATCATCATCATCATCATCTCCAGCATCATCATCTCCAGGATCTTCATCCCCAGCACCTCCATCCCCAGCACCTCCATCTCCAGCATCTCCATCTCCAGCATCTTCATCCCCATCATCTTCGTCATCGTCATCATCATCTCCGCCAGCATCTCCGCCATCATCATCGTCGTCGTCGTCATCTCCTCCATCGTCGTCATCATCATCGTCATCGTCATCATCTTCTCCGCCATCGTCTCCCCCATCGTCTCCCCCATCATCTCCGCCATCATCTCCGCCATCATCTCTGCCATAATCTCCGCCATCGTCATCATCATCGTCGTCCAGCTCGTCGTCGTTGTTCTCCAGTTTAAGACATTCATCGTCCTCCTCGATCCTTCCCGGCGGGACGTCGGGGTGAAGATCTTCCGACGATGCCGTAGGACAGGACGACGACGGGGCCGTGGACGAAGGAATCGAAAGGGAATAATTAGAGGTAGAACAGGTAGAAGGGTTATCAGAGGAATAAGATAAGGGAATCGAAGGAATAGGTAATAAAGAAATAAAAAGAGAAGGATCGCCGAGCCTATCAGGATCATCTTTATCGTACGGGGACGATGAAAATGAGGCCGGTAACGATCCATCTAATCCTTCGCAATATTTGCTAGGATTCATTGGGACGATGTAATTTTTACGATGAAATACTTCAACGTAATATATGAATGGATTCGTTGATAAGGAATAGGAACGTAGTTTATCAGCAAGTAGATTAAGATCCACGAAGCTCTTCGTAGTACTCTTAATAGAGTCGATACGTGAACTGACTTGGTTGCAGTTAGTATTTCCACTGCTGGTGCTGGTAATACCACCACCACCACCACCACCACCACCACCACCACAGCAACCACCACCACCACCACCACCGTTTCTACCAATACCAATAACACCCATATTGTCACTGACGGTATCACTCCCGAGCTTATACTCCTTCCTCCCGCGCATGCGCCCTGAGGAATACATATTTTCCCTTCTCCTATTTGTTGGTTCTCTCTCTCTCTCTCTCTCTCTCTTTTCTTTCTTTTTTTTTTATTCTATTTTATTTTTCGTTCGATTCTATATTTTTTATATATATATATATATATATATATATATATATATATAGATTTTCTCTCCTCTCTCGTTTCTACGTAGTTTCACTCTCCTCCTCTACCCTCCTCTACCCTCCTCTACCCTCCTCGTCCACCCTTCGAAGCGAATCGAAAACAGCGATCCTCTCCCTCTTCTCTCTCCCTCTTCTCTCTCTCTCTCTCTCTCTCTCTCTTGATTTACTTTGTTTTATTTTTATTTTTTTTTTTTTAATTTCTCCTCCCTTCCTCTCCGATGATGAATCCTTGATGTACGTTTGCGCACGCGCACGCGCACGCACCTATCACGTATCCTCCCGGCTCGATCAAGCGAGCTACGTTATAATAACTATTACGACAAGGACGATAATCGATCGCGAAGTTTTAACAGTTAAAAAAACCCGAAGGTATAGTCTTTGAATTTGTTAAACATTCGGAAAATCTCACCGATTTAATGATCGGGACGATATCGAGAATGTCGTCGTCGTTGTCGTTGTTGTTGTCGTCGTTGTCGTCTATGACGGCGTTTATACTCTCGTCGTAATTATCGAAACTTAGTCCGTCGATTATTCTCGAAGAGTCGATTATCAACGAGAAAGACTATTTCGATTTAAATACGATCACTCCGAACAATTACGGAAGAATGACGATACGACGACCGTCCTCTTAACTAAAACTATTTGTTATTTATTCTTATTAATACTATATTATTATTCTTATTAATAATCCTACTGCTTTTTCGATAGTTGCCAATATATTCGCCTACTTCTACAAACTCCCATGAAAAGATCGTTCGATACGCCGTGCGTCGTTAGCACGACGTATTCCTAATTGCCATTTATTCGATTAGGCAATCTCGTACCAGCTCTTATCAACAGGATTCATGTTTTACATCTATACGATAATATGTATATAATATATAGTATATAATATATTTGTATATATGGGTATATATAAATATATATATATATATATACGTACTTATATACGTACGTGTTTATACGATATACGTGGACATATATAATATAGACATGAATATAATATAATATATATATATATATATATGTATAATTATATTTACTCGTCTCTGTCAGATATATTCGTATGATGAATTTAGGGTTAATCGGAAGAGGGCGGCGAGGGATTATTAGCGCACGTTGGGAAAATAAAAGACAACGTGAACGGCAAAAAGCACGTGCCCACCGACTTAAGGAAGAAAAATAAAAACAAAAAGATAAAAAATAAAGAGATTAGAAATAAAATTAACGAAATACGCAATAACATGGAACACGGATAGGACAGACACACGCGCAAATAAAGAAGTCTTGCTCTTGCTATTGTCCTTGCTATTGTCCTTATCCTTGTCCTTGTCCTTGCTCTTTTGCTCTTCCTGTTGTTGTTATCGTTGATTTCGATGAGGAGACCTCTTCGTTGGCTCCCTGACGATGTACCCAGAACCAACTTCTGGATACTTTTCGTTGGTTTGTTCGTTTTTTCTCTCTCCTCCCCTTCAACTTTAAGCCACCATTACTCTCTGTAATCAGAATTAAATTCAACGTTATTTCGACGTCGTACGATTCATCGATTGATAATTTTTCTTTTTATTTTTTTAAACTATTATTGAAGCGGGTACGTGAATCTTCGATGTGTGATTGTGTGTAATTTCTTGTGTGCGTGTGAAGAGGGACAGGGTTGTTTCATAAAATAATTTTCATATCCATTTGGGATATGAAACCACTGTTATTATAATAATGAAATAATAATAATGATGATGACGATAACGATAATAATATAAGAAATAAAAGATAGAACTGCGGATGATTTAATGGATATTAGAAAAACTCTCGAGCGGAGATATTTTTTTATAATAAAAAAAAAAAGAAGGAAAAGAATGAAATAATAAACGTGAGTAAAAGGTATACATTCGATATCGAATTATACCATATTTATCATATGATAAAAATATATAATAAATTCAATATAGAATTACACCATATTTATTATATAATAAAAATATATAATAATATATAATAAATTCAATATCGAATTACACCACACATCGTACTCTACTTTTACGATAATAATAATTATAATAATGATAATAATAATGAAATAAGAATAAATGAAAACAATGCAAAAGATCATTATTACGAATTATTATACATTCAAAAAATTCACACGAATTGTTAGTGATATTTCACTAAGAAAAAAAAAGTATATGTATATATATATATATATATTATAAATTTAAATTGCAAAATCAGTAATGACGATAACGATAATAAAACAACAATAATAAAATCATATCGTTATTAAAATCAATGCGAGATACACCGTCGACGTTTACGATGGAAGGAAACGAAAATAAACAAAGGAAGGAAATAAAAAAATAACTACCGTTGGGATAACTCGTCGATATTCTGCTGGCGAAATTTGCCAAAAAAACAGAAAAAAAAGAGAAAAATCGAGGAGGAGAAGGAAAGAGAGAAATAAAATATTTACTTCCATTGGAACAGCTCGTCGATATTTTTTTGTCGAGATTTACAAAAAAAAAAAAAAAAAAAGAAAGAAAGAAAAGAAAAAAAAAAGAAAAAAGGGTAGGACGAAAAAGAACATAAAAAAATATTTACTTCCGTCGGAATAACTCGTCGATACTGTTTTTTTTTTTTTTTTTTCGTCGAAATTTGCAAAAGAAGAAACATAAAAGAGGACGAAAGAAAAGAAATCTCTTTGATCGTAATAATTTCATTAGATAATCTCATACTCGATGATCAACAACACCTACTACTTCCTCGATAAGAAATAATATATAACTTTTTCCACCTATTTTTGATGACACACACACACACACACACACACACACACGCGTTTACATTACCCCAATAGAGAGAGAAATAGAACGTGTATGTGTCGTGTGAGGTCGAGAGAGAGAATTTATATATATATATTCGAAAAGCAAAGCAGATTCATACAACGTTCGAGAGGCAATATTCGGTACGACGTCATCATTGTTGAAACAACGATGTATATATTTGCGTGTATTACTACTAAACATTAATATCAAAGAGAGAGAGAGAGAGAGAGAGAGAGAGAGAGAGAGAGAGATATATATATGTATGTACACAATGAAACTGACAAACGTTTGCTAGGCAAACGGTGCTTTTCATTATGGAGAAGGTACACTTAGGTGCTTTTAAGTGTAGCTATCTAGTTCTAAACCATCATATTAAATACTAACCGCAATAACCAACGCTATGTGCTCGTACTTCATCATTCATTTGTATTTTTGTATTTTTTTTTTTTTTTTTTCTAATTTATCGATCACATTCGTTATATTATAATTTATATTAATTAAATCGAACTATTCGTCGTTAGAAGATTCATCAAAGATTCGTATATCTATTAAATTTTCTTAACCGTTTCTAACTGATTGATATGAAAATTTCAATTTATATTACGTACGTACGTATTTATGTATTTATGTGCACGTGTACGTATGTAAATATATAATACGCAAAGGAAGGGTTGGTTATGATCAAAGTAAATTCGTTATGTTTGAAACTATCTTTCTCGATGTGTTTAATTCATATTAACCGACATTTATCAATAAATTCCATGTATCTAAACTAACAGGAATATTATAACTTTGATAGATAAATATATATATATATATATATATATGTATGTGTATGTATACATGTATAAAATAAATAACCTATTTCAATAAGAAACATACGTAACATATATCGAACTCAAGCGAAAATTGTGTGATTAAATTAAAATAAGAAACAATTTACGGTGTATTAGCTAAACGTTGTTCGTTTGAAAAATTTTTGACAATTATTTAATCATCGACGTGAATAATCGAATACAAAGGAACAAATTTGTAATAAGAAACGGGTAGATCGAAAAGATTAATGAATAATCATTGAAAAGGTGACTTCGATTTGACCTTTCCTTTTTTTTTTTTTTTTTTTAAAGATAGAAAAAAGGATTATTCAAAAATGTAAATAATATTAAACGTACATTTAACATTAAAAATATGAAAAAGTGAAAGCGGCTTTTAAAACTGATTCAATAAACTTGTTTTATCGATTCGAACAGATCGTAGTTAGGAATTATTCATTTTTTTTTTTTTTTTTTTTTTTTTAGCAAATAACTCGCCGGCTCTCTTATCTAT
>OU427014.1:2524510-2532010 GCA_911387935.1 Dolichovespula saxonica
CGAAGCCGATTCATCTTAATATCATTCTCACATAGGAGGGAACAAAAGTTATCGATTAAAAAAAAAAAAATTGCTTCGAAAGCAATTAAAAAAATTTTTTAAAAATTAAAAAACTAAATTAAAAAAATATATATATATATATATTTAAAAGATAAGATAATTTCATTCAATTAGCTAATCTCTGTAACAACACATACGAACAACTTTCACCCACGAATAATTACTTTAGGATAAAACTTTCCTCTCCATTTTGCTTCTTCTATTCTTTATCTTTTATTCTCCTACTTCAAAAATATTCACTCAAAAAAGTGGATAAAAATTCTGGCCTCTCGTCGTCGTCGTCGTCGTCGCCGTCGTCATCGTCAACGTCAACGTCAACGTCATTCTCAAGTAAAATTTTCCTTGAAATGCTTAGAAACGTTTTAAACGTCAAAAACGTCGTCCCATGCTCCCGCCTCCGGCCCAACGAAATTATATTTCTCTTTTAAACAAAACTCTTTTGCTACGTCCTGTCCTCAGCTTTTTTCCTCCTGGTCCCCTTTTTAATTTTTTCCTTTTATATATATATATACATATATATCTTTAACAAGCAAATATACTATTTCGACGAAACGTTACTGAAAAAGAAAAAAAGAAATGAAAAAAAAAAAAAAGAAAAAAAATATATCAACCACCTTTACGATTAATAATCGAATTAATTAAGAATTATCGATAAACAAATAACGCAAATACTTAATTATTGATTAACATAGTTCCTATCGAAAATACAACCTGTACCGAGATATTTTCAATCAATCTTCGAAGGAGTTACAATATAATCCTTGTATACCTACATATATATACATATATAAACGCGAGGGATGTTTATGTTCATGTGCGTGCTTGTGTAAGCTTACGTATGTACGCGCGTTAAATAAATTTCTCTTCGTCGATGCGAAGTCAACGTTCGATAAACAAACTTACAAGTTATGTACTTAGCTTCGATCAACCAACCGATCAAAAAACATACATACATACATACATACATACGAACTTATATACGTACACATGTACGTATGTATCTATGTATATCGATACATCCATCCGGTGCTTGGTGCTGACATGCATAAGCTTTTACGGAAGTGAATATGTTATCACCGATAACGGCACGACTCTTCAAATGTAAATACATACATACATACATACATACATACATACATACATACATACATACATACATACATATACATACATACATACATACATACATATATATATATATACAACGTTAAATTTCTATCTTCGTCTCTCTCTCTCTCTCTCTCTCTCTCTCTCTCTCTCTCTCTATCTCTCTCATTCTCTATTATTCTTTCAATCTATCTATCTCTCTCTATCCTTAACGTTTACATAACGAGTATACGGAAGCCGGTGTGTTCTATCGAAGGATTAACCGACGATATGCTCCGTAGCACGACAGGTAATGACCGAAGAAGATCGGCAAGTGTAGGTATAGGCGATAACAGTACGGCGTGCACCTTCTGCGGTGACGCACCGGTAGTGGTTGGAGTAGCTGTGGTGGGGATAGCGACGACGGTGGTGGTGGAGAGACTTAGCGGCGACGTTGACGACGACGACGGCAACGGTGGTGGAGGTGGTGGTGGTCGAGTGGTGGGGGGAAACGGAATAGTAAAGTAAAGTAGAGCGAAGCGTGGCAACGACGACGGTGGTGGTGGCGGAGGAGGAGGAGGAGGAGGAGGAGGAGGAGGAGGCGGCGGCGGAGGAGGCGGAGTAAGGGGAGGGGAAGAGTGGGGTGTTCAAGTCGAACGGCAGCTCTCGTAGTATCGTAAAAATGCGATCTTCTTCGGCAACGTCGCAAACCTACTGAATGAAGCGCTCCCGCCGCTCGTTCTTCCTCTCACCCCTCGTTACTACTCTCCGCCACCACCGCCGGACCCCCCACCACTCGGCTTCCAATCACTCTCCGTTCTTTCCCTCCCTCCCTCCCACCCTCCCTCCCGCCCCCCGCCGCCGCCGACGCCCCCGCTCCTCCCCCGCACCCCGCCGCCCACCGCCGGCGCTACGTCCGTCGACCGCTAAGCTACAGTCGTCGACGTTCCTATCAGCCCTCCCCGCTCCGCCCCCGCCCCGACCAACCCACCAAACCGAACACCAAGCCGTACCGCGCGTACTCGAGAAACGTCGGACCCTCCCCCACCCACTATCGCGAAGACATCAACACGGGTTTGTAGTATACTCTCGACTACGTTTCATTGGCATCGTTATATTATAATACGTACAAGGATGCGTGTGCGTCGGTGTGTGTATGTGTGTGTGTGTCGCATGCGTTCTGTGCTCGTTTGTTGTATAATGTTGTCGGATCGATTGTTATTTTTTGTTTGTTTGTTTGTTTTTATTATTTACGGATGTGAGAAAGAGAGAGAGAGAGAGAGAGAGAGAGAGAGAGAGAGAGTTTCGTTGTTATATTGTTGTTTTATATCGTCGTTAATATTAAGTGTATCGTTAGTGTTATATTTTTGTTCGATTATTATTATCATTTATCGATCACATTGATCCTATTAATTCGTTCTATCTTTTTCTCCTTCTATCTATTTTATCGTTTAGCCATAAGATTTTATTAATCCTGTCGTTGCTATTATTTATTTTATACTTGTATTATTATATGGATATATTTTTACGTATTATCGTTAATATTATTGTTTTGCTTTTATTACTGTTAACGTTATTGGGATTTTTTATTGTTATAAGATTATAATGAAATATGTTTTGATATATATATATATATATATATATATATATATATATATATATATCGGATAGATTATAAGGAAGATTAGAAACGATAAATCAAGTACAAATATTTATTGTTATGCTTAATAGACTATTATCGATGAAGTATTGATGAGTGTGTGTAAGTGAATAAAATCAAGGTTAAATATGAATCGAAACTATAGCAGAGAGAGAGAGAGAGAGAGAGAGAGAGGGAGAGAGAAATTGAAATATGTGTTTTGATCGTTGGCAAAATTAAATAAGAAGAGATTTGCCAAGATTCTAAACGTTTATAGATGTTAGAGAACTTGTAAAGGAGCGAATTTTAATAAATATATAATAATATCCATCATCAATCGTATTGACAACGAATTATCGAATATTTAACATCCTAACTGTCGTGATAAAAAAAAAAAAGATATTATTAATTAACTTTCGATTAGAAATAATATAATATAATATGTCGAAATTAATTAATTCGTATGTTTTACAAATACTTCAACGATATAGTTGAAAATTATACGATTCGCGATACGACGAAATAAAGGAAAAGAGAGAGAAAATGAAAAATAAAAATAAAAATAAAAATATAGAAGAGAAAAAGGAAGACAACAATGTTATCGTTCCGAAAAGTAAATTTTGTTGTTCTTTTGTGTTCTAAAAAAAAAAAAAAAGAACCAATTCGTCGATATAAAAGGTATACATATATATATATATTAAAAAAAGGAGAGACGAATATCAAGTTCGTTTCAATTTGTATGTCTCCCTCTCCCTCCCTCTTCCCCCCTCTCTCTCTCTCTCTCTCTCAATTTCTATCAATCCATCTATCTCTTTTTATCTTACTCGTGAATAGATATGTTCTAACCATTGGTACAACTCTTCGTACGTTTTCGAATTAGAACCAAATGCATTATGTATTGGGGTGGACCGGTAGCAAGAGTTAACACACAAACAAACACACACACACACACACACATTCTCTCTCTTTCCCTATCTATCTCACACACACACGCATACACGCATACACGCATACACGCATTCTTTATCTATTCGTAATTCGAAATTTAAAACATTTCTAGGAAGACGACATCTCACGATAAGATTCGATTAAAATTCTTAACTCGGTATTACGTCATTCATCGCCTTGGAGACAACGGTACTATTCTCGAGCATTTTGTCCGATTATAAATTCGTTTGGATGATCGCGTTAAAAATAGAAATGTAATGGAGAGAATGTAGGAAAAAAAAAAGGAAAAAAAAGGGAAAGAGAGAAGGGAAGAGGAGCGCGCGCACGCGCTCGCGCACGCGCACGCGCACGCGCACGTAGAGAACACACAGACAGGAGGATTATTCTGTCAACGTGCAAACAATTATTCCGTGACGCCGAAAACAGATCAGAGATTTATAAATGCGTTTTATCGGAAACGTTTCGTGTCATGAAACATTCAAAACACGAAACGTAAAAAAATAGAATATATATATCTATATATATATATATATATATATATATATATGTATTTACATATGGATATATATGGAAGTAAATTCGTTAGAGCATGTTAAAAAAGTAGATAGAGGGAGAAAAAAAATATGAGATATATATATACATATATATATATATTATACGTGATTTAGTATCTAATAAATTCTAATGAACGGAAAATGACGAGAACATCGTTGTTACGTCGAATTCGTTCGAATTTATGTTAGAAAAAAAAAAGAAAGAAAAAAAAATGAAAAAAGAAAAAATTAAAAAAGAATATGAAACATACGAAAGATAGGAAAAGAAAACAGAGAATGAAGACGTGTATATGCGTCGACGTGTAAATTGTTATTTTTCTAATTTATATAACGAATGTACGATGATAAATTAATTTGTTTTTAATAGAAACAACGTTAAAATAAAATGATATTTGAAATGAGTGAAACGAAATGAAATATAATATATTGATAGGAAATACAAAATAATGGTAAAATAAATCTAAACCACACAGACACACACACACACACACACACACAAAATACGAAGAAAAACAATGACCCCTCAAATGAGCAATACTCGTTCAGTTACTTCAATTTACTTTCGTTAAAAGAATAAATTTACTTTAAAAAAAAGAAAAAGAAAAAAAAACTAGAACTACACATACAAACACACACATACACAGACACACAATTATATTAATTTATATATAAATATATAATTAATTATAAATTATATAGTATAATATAATATATATATATATAAAAGTTAATAACACTCATGAAAAATAATAATAAATATGAAAAACGATAAAGAAATATAAAAAAGAAAAAAAAACAAAACGAACTTCGAAAACCAAATTATATAAAATATAAATATATAAATTATCTATCAATATATGATTAATCATATATTACATAAATTGTGTGTGTGTGTGTGTGTGTGTGTGTGTATATATATATATATATATTTTAATATAAATATATAAAAGACAACATATAACCCTTATGAAAAGTAATAATAAATACGAGAAACGATGGAGGAATATAGAAAATAAAATAAAATAAAATAAAAATAAAAATAAATAAATAAATAACCGAACGGAAATAATAAATTTTCTTCGTATATTTCGTTCTATCTTAAATTCAATCTATCAATTTCTCTCTCTCTCTCTCTCTCTCTCTCTTTCACGAAGCATTCTCAAGACAGCAATAGCAACAAACAGTATAGCAGCAAGTAGCAGCAGCAACAGTACAGCAACAGCAGACAGAAGAGTAGGGGACAAACTGAATGGGAAGATATGGTCGATACTCTCTACCCCCCACCCCACCGCCCTACTACGTTACAGACTCCTCCCCCTTCTCCGTCGAACTCCTACTTCTCTATTATCCCCCCCCTTCTCCACCCCCCTATACCAGCACCACCAAGCCACTTAACCATAGTCTTCTACGATGGTATTAATCTCCCACTCCGTTAACACGCGCTACGCGACGTTATCGGTAACTTCGACCAATCGAACGAGAGAGAGAGAGAGAGAGAGAGAGAGAGAGAGAGAGAGAGAGAGAGAGAGAGAGAGCCCGGGCTCATACGTGAATAATAGTAACAGTAATAATAGTGTGGTAATAGAGTAGTGACAGTGGTAGTGGTAGTAGAGTAGTAGAATAGTAGTGGTAGTGGTAGTAGAGTAGTAGAATAGTAGTAGTAGTAGTAGTAGTAGTAGAGTAGTAGTAGAGTAGTAGTAGTAGTAGTAGAGTACTAGTAGTAGTAGTAGTAGTAGTAGTAGTTGTAAATTCACGAAACTTCGAGACTGCGGTTTACATTAACACACACTCAATCACGTTCAACTCTCTCGTCAACTACTACTAGTAGTCAAATTCTATACTGATGTCTAATTTAAAAACTATACTAACTATACTGTCTAATTTATAAACTATATATATATATATATATATATATATATATATATATATATATTTATATATATATATATATGTACACATATAAATTTTTATTATTGTTGTTGTTGTTATTATTATTATTATTATTATTATTATTATTATTATTATTATTATTATTATTATTATTATTATTATTGTTATTAGATTTTTTTCTTTAATTATTTATTGAATCGACGCGTGAAATCTGCATTTTTTTTTAATCGTATCTACAATACCATAACCTAGTATTATTACATCAACATCTAATTAATATTATGGCTCTCTCTCTCTCTCTCTCTCTCTCTCTCTCTCTCTCAATCTATCTATCTATCTCCCTCTTTCTTTTATATCTCGAGAAAATTTAATTAAAATCATCGATAACCTTCTTGAATTCTCTCTTTCTCTTTTCATCTTCCCTTCTCATTATTCTTCAAATCGATTAATTTCACCTTATCTTTCCATCGAGTTGAGTAAATATTACTTCGTAACGAAAAAGAAGAAAAAGTGTAATAGAAGGAAAGAAATTTTTTATTAAAAAATATGAGAAAGAGAGAGAGAGAGAGAGACAAACAGACAGACAAACAGACAGACAGACAGACAGACAGACAGACAGACAGACAGAGAGAGAGAGAGAGAGAGAGAGAGAGAGAGAGAGAGAGATGGAATGAAAAGTTTTGGCAAACGATCAAAATCCTCATGGACACATAGTTTATACGTCGTTCATTTCAACCAAACTCGATTTGGCATTAACTTCTCACCCCCCCCCTCCCTGCCCCCACCCCCCGCCTGCCATCCCTACCGTACAATATTATTCCCTTTTTCATCCGCCCCCTCCCCCTCCACCGCCCTCCCATAAGATTTTAATTTAGATAAATCATATCTTTCTATCAATCTCGCAAGAAGCAAAATAAAAGAAAAAAAAAAAGAAAAAGAAAAAGAAAAACAAACGTATTAATATAAACGATACAATGGTTCAATATTTCTTTTTCTTTTGCTCGCTTTTTAACAGCAAACACATAGTACATGCGTGTGTGTGTGTGTGTGTGTGTGTGTGTGTGTGTGTGTGTGTGTGTGTGTGTGTGTGTGTGCGTGCGTGTGTGCGTGCGTGTGTGTGTGTGTGTAAGTTGTTCTTTAACGAAAACTATAAATACGAAGAAAAGTGAGATGTCTCGGCTAAATTCCAAAAATATTTTTACAATATATAATATACGTAAATATATATATATATATATATATATGTGTGTGTGTGTGTATATATATATATATATATATATATACACACACACACACACACATATGTATGCATGTATGCATCTA
>OU427014.1:2539510-2542010 GCA_911387935.1 Dolichovespula saxonica
TTATATATATATACATATATATGTTTTTGTATGTATGTATGTTTATATATATATATATATATATATGTACATAGAAAAACATACATACAAAAACATACATACGTAAATGTATTATACGTAAACATATCCATATGTGTTTGTTCGTTATTTTCATGTTTGTGTGTTTGCGTGTGTGTTTGTGTGTGTGTGTGTGTGTACATAAATATATATATACATACGTCTCTACGTATGCATGAATAGTACCTAGAGAAACGTAACAGCGGTTACCGACCAAGAGATAGAGAAAGAAAGAAGACGTGGCGTTAGCGAATCGAACGGGGAATTCATTATTGCTTTTAAAGTAGGAGAACCTACGCACACATACACTTATACGTACACTTATAAGTACACGTAATAGGACTTATACGTACACGTACAAGTGCACGTGCACGCACGAATATACTCCTTCTATCGTTGACGATGACGAAGACGATGATATTGATGATGATGATGATCATGATGATGATCATGATGATGGTGGTGGTGGTGGTTGTGGTGGTGGTGATGGTGACGGTGATGACGATCGATGATTCAACGAATTTTTATGACATCATCGACGAAAATTATACGCTTTACAACATAGAGAAGGAGAGAGAGAGAGAGAGAGAGAGTGTGAGAGAGAGAGACATATTGGTTCATGCTGCTAATGACATTTCTATTTTAAATAATATTTTCTTTTTTCGTCCGATCATATTCGACGAGACACGGAAAATACGATTCGACGAAACGCAGCTGTTGCTTCATATGCGTGAGAATATTATTTTGTAACGTCGCGAAATTTTCCCATTACCATTCTCCTCTTTCTTTATCTTTTTTATTTATTTATTTATTTTTGTTTTTTCTTTTTTTTTACTTTATTTTTGGACCTGAAGAATTTTCATGGGTGGGGATGAGGCGGTGAGTTTCCGTTTCGGACGGAGGATTTTTCGTGGGAATTTTTTCTTTTCTTCTTTTTTTTTTTTTCCTTCTGATGGATCGATTTTTTTCCTTTCCTTTTTATTCTTTTGCGATATCAGAGAGTAAAAAATTATATATATATATATATATATATATTATTTTTTATTATTGCATCAGACCAGCCGATGTTTGATATAAATATATATATATTTTTTTTGTATTTTTATAACGTACGATGCCAGATTTAAAAAAAAAAAAAAATTGAAAAAAAAGACAAAGAGAAAGAAAACTGACGATCTTAAAATCGCAGGAAGAGAGATGGGTCATAAACGAAAAAAAAAAAATAATAATAAAAATAATAATAACGTAGCAAGCATAATTGTCAATCGATACGAGAGAGAACATTTTTGTTGAATAGAAAATTTTCTCGCGTCTACGAAAACGAAGAAGATATTTGAGACAGAAAGGAGGTGGTGAGAGACGATGACTTAACCTCATTATACCGAGTGTCTGGGAAAAGTAAAAGACAAAAAAAAAAGAAGAAGAAGAAGAAACGCGAGAGAGAAAAGAAGTAAAGAATTAAAGGAAAAAAAAAAAAAGAAAATAAATAAATAAAAGCAAAAGGAGAAAAGAAGGAAATCGATCGATGAAATTTCTTTTTTCCCAATCGAATATTCCTCGTATTATTTAATGACATCGTTACACGAGACACGTACACGTGAATCTACACATTAACAAACATACACACACTGCGCACGGATCGGCTGACCATGATTTGTCCAATTGAGATCGATTTAAAAGAATAAAGAAAATTTTTAATAAATAAAAACAAGTGCATATTGCTTGATCGTTTGATCGTTCTCTTTAATCATTCTTTTTTTTTCGTACTTTTTCATTTTTATATTTTTTAATTTCAATCCTCGCTTTTCTTTCCGTATCTTTCTTTGTTTGTTTCTTCTTTTTTCTTTTTTTTTGTATTTTCGTTTTTATAAATAGACACGCGCGCTCGTAATAAGAGGAAACACGACCAAGTAGTAATAGGGGAATGAGAAGGAGGTGGTGGAGGTGGTGGAGGTGGTGGAGGTGGTGGTGGTGGAGGAGGTGGAGGAACGGAATCCGTTCGTCCGCACGTTTCTTCAGACTTCGGAGAAAAGCGATCGGCAATGCTTGACACGACGCGGGTGCGCGCGCGCGCGCGCGTCCGACGAAGATAGCGGCTTTCGTCCGCGTGTCTTACGTAAGCAGATATTTCCATTCAAAGTCTGAAGTGACCCGGGGCACAGCTTTCCAGCCCAAGTCAACTACAAGAATGCTACTGACAAATCAGACGACGAAAAGAAATGGAAAGAGAGAAGATGAATAAGAAATATGAAAGAGAAAGACAGAGAGAGAGAGAGGGAGAGAGAGAGAGATAGACAAACATTCCAAAATTGTTCAAGTGTGTGTATTTGTGTATGCGTGTGAAATAAATAAATTGAATATGTATATAAATTTAATATATATTTATATATATATATATATATATATATATATATATATATATATATTTGAAAGAGAGAGAGAG
>OU427014.1:2547010-2559510 GCA_911387935.1 Dolichovespula saxonica
TTGATAATTATAAAAATAAATGAATAACAGTTACAAAAAATAAAAAAATAAAGTAATAACAAAAATTGATAATTATAAAAATAAATAAATAAAAATAATTGCACTTGATAAAAACGAAATAATAAAAATTAATAAAAGAAAACTAATTATAAATACACACACATATATATATATATATATATATATATATATATATAATAAAATTTAAATAATATTTAAAATGAATAATACAAATTAATAATAATAATAATATAAAAAAAAAGAAGAAGAAGAAAATAATTAAAGAAAAATATGAATAAAATGAAATGTAAATGAGTGTGATTATATAGAGATAGCTACCCCCGTTTATGACCTCGTTTACCAACGTTTAGGAAATTTCCTATTACTACAACCACTAATACTACTATTACTACTACTATCACTATTACAATCTAGTATTACTGACAATGAATGAGAAAACGCACGATGCCCTTCTTCCGTTTGATATTACGAGCGCGCGCGCGCGCGCGCGCAGCACGCACGTGCGCTTCCGTAAGCGGAAACGACGCCTGCACTCTCTCTCTCTCTCTATCTCTATCTCTCTCTATCTCTCCCTCTCTCTCTCTCTCTCTCTCTGTTTCTTTTTCCACCCTTCATGTTTCACGCGTTGCTGACGATGACGTTTATGCTAAAATTAAACTCGAACTTTGATATAATGACTGAACCCTGTGCGAATCTTTTCATCATTTTATTATTTGCAAATCATAAATTTTCTTTGAAAAAAAAAAAAAAAAAAAAAATTTCCAATTAATATTTGTACACACGCACGCACACAAAGAGAAATAAAGGTAGAGAGAAAGAGAGAGAGAGAGAGAATAATAGAGAGAGAGAGAGAGAGAATAATAGAGAGAGAGAGAGAGAGAGAATAATAGAGAGAGAGAGAGAGAGAGAGAGAGAATAATAGAGAGAGAGAGAATAGAGAGAGAGAGAGAGAGAATAATAGAGAGAGAGAGAATAGAGAGAGAGAGAGAGAATAATAGAGAGAGAGAGAGAGAGAGAGAATAATAGAGAGAGAGAGAGAGAGAATAATAAAGAGAGAGAGAGAGAGAGAGAGAGAGAGAGAGAGAGAGAGAGAGAGATAGAGTATACAGAAATGCAGGTCAATTTTCTTTATTTTGTAAGACAAATATCCGATTTCTGTTTCGTTATAATTAAACTCCATATTATATTTCCTTTTATATATATATATATATATATATATATATATATATATATATATATATATAAAATGACTCGTTAAAAATGACTCGTTAAAAATTTTCTCGTCACATTTATATTGTTATATGAATTTATTTCATTGCCATAGCGATGTTGGAAAATCATTGAAATAGAAAAAAAAAAAGAAAAAAAAAAAAAGAAGAAAAGAGAAGGAAAAGAAAACATACCACATAGAAATAAATTGATAAATTATTATCTATAAAACGCATATCAAAGTAATGTTTATTGCATATCCTATTTACACCTACGGATTACTATAATCGATGATTATCAATTAATGGAGATCGTTCGTCGATATTAATATGTTAAGAAGATCAACGTTTAAATCATTGTCATTAATATATAAAATCCATCAATAACACACACATATATATATATATATATATATATATATATATAAATATAAATATATATATATTATTTCGATCATAATATATTCTTTTCTTTATTATAATATTTACAAATTAATCGAACAAATCCATTTAACGAATAATATTAATAAATATTAATCATATGAAATTAAGTTTCGGCTGATCAATCGATTTAATTAAATCAAGATTATCGATATATATATATATATATATATATATATATATATATATATATATACACATACATTCACACATACATACATACATACATACATACATACATACATACATATATACATGCATACACATAGAGACGTCTTCCTGCGAGTATCGATTCTCGATTCGACCCGGAATTCCAAGAGTACCTTCAGAGACCGTGGGAAAATCGAAACTGCTCTCTCTCTCTCTCTCTCCCTCCCTTCACCTCTCTACCACTCTCATTCTCTCATTCTCTCTCTCTCATGCACACACACACAACATACAAACAAAGAGAGATACACATATATATTGTCCACGGCCTTCTACGACCCACTTATGTCGCTGTGGCTTCACGTGCGTTCTGAATGTCTCTCTCTCTCTCTCTCACTCTCTCTCTCTCTCCCGCCTCTCTTTCTTTCTCTTTCTTTCTCATTCGAGGACAACGAAATCGAAAAAATCGATCGAACGATAATCGAGATACACGTACGTACATACATACGTACCTATATGCTTACATATATGTATTTACGCGTACGTTCTTACTACGCCTCAAAGTGTATCTTATCGAAATCGATTTCTTCGTTAATTTTAAAACTTCGAAATAAAAACGATAAACAATGACGAGAGACAAGTGTATCGACCGATCGATCCTATTCTTTATATGAAATATGTTAATGAATACGATTTTATATATATATATATATATATATATATATATATATATATATGTATGTATGTATATGTATATAGGATGATGAAAATAAATAAAGAAATCTTTCTTCTATTTTCAAACGAGAAACGATAACGAATTTGAACTGATTATTATAGCCTTTATAATAATGACGATCATGAAAAAACGTATTTACGAATCGTTTTAAGATTTGCTATTATAAATTCGATTTTAAGTTTTGCATTTAATTTCGCGAAGAATGCATAGTAACGTTGCGTATTCGAAAAAAAAAAAAAACTATTTGTTTCGTTAATATATTGATTGGCAAAGGCAATTATTTCAATCTCTAATTCTCGTGGATTAATTCTTATTAATTATTATTATTGTTTATCTCGTAATATTGATATATATATTATTAGTTTCTTAATTGTTTTACGTTCAAGTCTCCGATTATCTTATCAATCTTATGAATTACTTCAATTCAATATTGATTTTAATATGTCGCCTGATTAACTCCCACAATCGACTAATCTAACTCCTCTCGTCCTATCTAATATCAATTTTCATAATTATTAATTATTATCATACCGATAATTAATAATACCTACACACACGTACAAACATATACATATATATATATATATATATATATATATATATATATATATATCGTATTTTTAATTTTCTTATGTACGTATATTTTATCATTCTAATTTAATATCCTTATCAATTTTTTATCCGTTATATCGTAACGAGTCCTGTGTTAATATACGAACTATTATTCCGAACTATTATATTAGAATTCTAATCGTTCAAAATTAGAATAATTCATATCCAAAGTCTCTCATTAAATTTGCTCTGACATATTACCGTATTTGATCGGTATATTTCATTCTCGTATCAATCTAATATTATCATCGTTCTATACTTTTACTCGCGATTAATTTCGATACTTTGTACATGTGTGTGTGTGTGTGTGTGTGTACACGCGTTCTCATTCATTTCTACAATTCATTATACAAATAATAATAATACATTCTTATTTTAATTTTTACCAATATATATATACATATATATATATATATATATATATATATATATATACCAATAAATGCATATAAATAAATATATATATATATATATACCAATAAATGCATATAAATAAATATATATATATATGTATATATATAGCAATATATATAATTTTTATTAGAAGATAAAAGAGAGTTAATCCGTACCGAGAGAAAGTTGACAAAAAGGAGTAAAACGAAAGAAAGAGAATTAAAACAAAAATAGAAAAAAAAAAATATATCGATAGAGAGAGAGATCGAGAGAGATCGAGAGAGATAGAGAGAGATCGAAAATAGAAGAAAGCTAGAAGAAAAAACGACGCGAAACCACACGAGTAGGAACGATGATGCACGAGTTTATTAGCGACGATAGGTAGGCACTTAGGGTGAGCGCTTAAGTATTTACCCACGCCTCAAGGGAATATGGTATGCGGTCGTGGTGGTCTTGAGAAGTAAAACAAGAAGAAGAAGAAGACGAAGACGAAGAAGAAGACGAAGACGAAGAAGAAGAAGGGGAGGTAGTAGTCGTGGATGATGACCGGGAGAATAGTGGGGGAAGTAGAGGGAGTATGAGGTAGAGATGGAGAGGATGAGGGGGAGGGGAGGAAGGGGGTGGGGGAGGAGGGGGAGAGAGGGGGAGAGAGGGTGGGTAGAAGGAGGTCCGATGGCCGGTTGACGTAGAGAGACGAAGCACCGAAGGGCGAGGAAACAAGATAAATACTATGTGGAGAGAGAGAGAGAGAGAGAGAATGAGAATGAGAATGAGAGAGAGAGAGAGAGAGAGAGAGAATGAGAATAAGAATGAGAGAGTGAGAGAGAGAGAGATGAAGTAGGAAGGATGAACGAAGATGGCGAGGGGTGGAAAGTGGGAGGGAGGGAGGGAGGGAGGGAGGAGAGGAAAGGGAAAAGGATGGAGAGATTCAAATATGGCGGGGATCCGCTTTGGAATGCGGTTGTTATATACGTAAATGTTTGTCGCTTGTTTTTCGTCGGCATTTGTAAACGTGCCGCTTTTACTTATTGTTAGTTTTAATCTTTACATGTGTACGTACGTAGGTACGTGTGCGCGCGCGTGTGTGTGCGTAGATATGCAGAGAGATATGTAAATACGTAAGTAGGTTTTTTTTTTTTTTTTTTTTTTTTTTTTTTCATTTATATATATCTTCATGTACTTCCACGTCGATTATCATTCAATATTGTGTAATAATTGTTGGTGTGTTAGGACTTATGTACGTAAGTTATAACGTTATAACCCATAGGGATGTTTATGTATATACGTTTGTGTACGTTTATATGTATATATATATATATATATATATATATATATATATATATATATGAAATTACGATGGGAGTATATAATATGATCTATGTATAATCGATTGGTACGTAATAATCGCATGATGTTCCAACGATTACGTATAATATTTAAAAAGGGAATTTAGTTAACGTAACGTTAAAGTGATAATTATATACCAATTATAATGGTAATAACGATGGTTATAATAATAATAATAATAATAATAATAAGAAGAAGAAGAAGAAGAAGATAATGTATATGATACGAAGTAATTATAGGTATTTAAAATATTAACAATTATTAATATTACTTTCCGTTCGTAAAAATATCACGAAACATCGAGAAATATCGAGAAATTCGAATAAAAAAAAAAAAAAAAAAAAAAAAAAAGAAAAAATAGAAAAAGACCAAAAAAAAAAAAAAGGCCACTTTCAATATGGCAGAGTATCTCATTCGCCTGGAGGTTTTTATATTTTCATCATTTCGAGGACAACACGAGTACGTTGTGTTTGACATGTAAATATAAAAACCAACCAGCCCCCGCCCCTCCCCTCCCCCAACCGATTGGCGGTACGAATCCATTGATCATCGAAATCAAATCGTTAGAGAATATTTAACGATATTGCGACGTATCCGGGAGAAAGAGTTGCCGCGAGTAACCTGCGGCGGTTAGATCGTGAACAAAGAGGACAGTTGAGGGAAACAGGAAAGGGAACAAAAATTAAAGAAAGAAAAAAGAGTAGAGAAAAAAGAAAAAAAAAAAAGAAAGAAAAAAAAATTGAGAAGAAAAAAAAACAGATTCTTTCCTTTTTTAAAATCGAAAAGATAGAACAAAAGAAAGGGGAAAAAGTGAGTGAGAGAGTGTGAGAGAGAGAGAGAGAGAGAGAGAGAGAGAGAGAGATCTCACATGAGAGAACACGAGAGGTAAAAATAAGAAGAAAAAAGAAAGAAAGAAAGGAAAGAAAAAAAAAAGAGAGAGAGAAAAGTCGATCGTTCGCGTGGGCGCCTCCTCCACGTTCACGTCGAAGGAGGAGTAGGAGGAGGAGGAGGAGGAGGAGGAGGAGAGGGGTGACGGGATGGTGGTAAAGGTGGGGAAGGAGAAACGGGGTGTTCACCCCGTGTGTCCGTGTGCGAACGGACGAGGGATCTTGGAATGCATGGTGTTTCCCATCCCGCGATGAAATATCGTTCGTGGAACCTATGGACACGTTGCACTTTGCATACTCGACGCGATGCCGGCGACTTCGAAAAGGGCGACTGACTTCTTCTTCTTCTTCTTCTTCTTTTTCCTTTTCTTTTTCTTTTTCATTTTCTTCCTTTCTTTCTTTCTTTCTTTCTTTCTTTCTTTTTTTCTTTTTTTCCCTTTTCTTCTCTCTCTCACTCTCTCTCTCACTCACTCACTCACTCACTCTTTTTTTTTCTCTTTCCTTATAACAGTATATACAAAAAAAAAAGAACATCGGTGGAGGGGTTTCGAGAGTAAAGGGGGTGGGGGTAGAGAGAGAGAGAGAGAGAGAGAGAGAGAGAGAGAGAGAGAGACAGACAGAGGGCGCACGATGAAGAGAAAGAAAGGAGAGAAAAGGATAGAAGATGATAGGACAGAGAGAGAGAGAGAGAGAGAGAGACAGGCAGAGGGCGCACGATGAAGAGAAAGAAAGGAGAGAAAAGGATAGAAGATGATAGGAAAGAGAGAGAGAGAGAGAGAGAGAGAGAGAGAGAGAGAGAGAGAGAGATGCACTGGGAAAGGTAGAAAGATAAATATATAAGGGGTGGATGAAAAGTTTTTAAGTGACATAAAAGAGAGAGAGGGATATAGAGGGGTAGAGAGAGAGAGAGAGAGAGAGAGAGAGAGAGAGAGAGAGAGAGAGAGATAGAGAGAGATGGATAAAGAGAGAGATAGAGAGAGGGAGAGAGAAAGAGGGAGAGAGAGAGAGAGAGAGAATATCAATCGCTCTTTTTCGAGGCTTGTTTTTCGAGACTTGTTTTTTCGAGGCAAATTTTTTTGCCCCTTTCCTAATCCCCATAAAATCGTAAAAATACAAAAATAGGAACTATTGATTCCCCCGACACAGACGCATATAGAGATATATATATATATGTGTGTGTATGTATTGATACAGAGACGAACAGACAGGTAAACAGACAGAGAGAAAGAGAGAAACGTGGGGGAGGGGGAATAACGTAAAAAATAAAAAAAAAATGGAAATAAAAATAGAGAGAGAGAGAGAGAGAGAGAGAGAGAAAGAAAAAAAGTAAAAATAATTGTATAAAGGAAATACTTAAACGAAAAAATAGAAAATAAGAAATCATTTAGAAAGATCCACGGTGTGCAAATGTAATGTATAAATTAATAATAATAAAAGGAAAAAAAAAACGAATCGAATAACACGAAAATGAATATAAAAATTAGAATAGTTTGTATATAATAATAAGAGAAGTGAGAAAGGTAGACAGAGTGAAGAGAAAAAAAAGGAGAGAGAAAGAGAAAGAGAACGAGAAAGAAAGAGAAAGAATGATGTACAAATAAGAAGTAAAGGAAGGAGAAAGAGATATGCACTTAGGTAGGTATCGTTTTACTGCGGTAATGTGTTTATAAGGATAAAAAGGCGAGAGAGAGAGAGAGAGAGAGAGAGAGAGAGAGAGAGAGAGAGAGAGAGAGAGAATAATAATTAAAAAAAAAAAAAGAAAGAAAGAAGAAAATAAAATAAAGTTCGAATAAAAATGAGAAAGAAATAAAGAGGAAAGGAAAGGGAAAGAAGGGGAGGGAGAGAGAGAGGAGGAAGGAGAGAAAACGAAAAAGAGAGGGAATAAAAAAGAAAAAAAAAAAAAGAAGAGAACGGAAAAAGAATTGAAAAAAAGGAAGAAAAATATAAAAAGATTGTAAAACCACCTGCCGTTTACTTTCGGGACATCCTGTACACGGTTTGGAATGCAGTTTACATTACAGGATATAGGTAGAACTCGAGGGGAGTAACGGAAGGTTAAGCTACGAACTGTTAACGCGAAGCGAACCAGCCAGCCGGAGAGAGAGATCCTCCACTTTTCTCTCTCACTCTCTTTCTCTCTTTATTCCTTTATCTCTCTCTCTCTCTCTCTCTCTCTCTCTCTCTCTCTCTTTTCTACCCTTTTACCTTCTCTACTGTTTGAAATGTGCATGAAAATACTGTTCCGGAATAGTTTCTTCAGGACGTTCACACTAATTGTAAGATTAAAATCACTCGAGTCAATCCAATAGTACTTCTTATTTTTTCTCTTTTTTCTTTTTTTTTTTTCTTTTTTTATATACACACCCTGTTAAATTATTTATTCATTTATTAATTAATTAATTTATTTATTTTTTTATTCGTTAATTAAATTATTTATTTATTTATTTAACTATCCGTTCATTGATTTAATACATTTGTTTAATTCATTAATTCAATTCACTCGTTTAATACATTTTTTTTTTTCTTTTTTTCTTTAGTACGATATAATACATTTAATTCATTTAATTTACTTTTATGGCAATATATTTATTTAATTCTTTATTAATCTTTTTTTGTTTTCCTTTTTTTTTTATTTTGTATTTTCTATATAACAATCAATTCGTTCGGTATATTTAATTTAATTATCGATTGTTTAAAAGCTCGCGGTTAACTCGCTATAACTCGCGATACGATTGTGATCAGATAATTAATTTGAAAAAGGCCAACGTGTACCGTTGCGATATACCTGACGTTCGTTCATCTTTTTACGATTTTTATTTATTTATTTATTTTATCGTTGATCGTATCGTTCGTTGAAATTAATTAGGCAGTCGCAAAAATAATATCGATCGATCGATAGGTGTACACACGTACAATGGTCGAAATATCATTTCTATGGTATTGCAAACGCGTGATTATTAATTTTTGCGCGATACGATTTAACAATACTATTAGAATTTTCTAATTAATTCGTTCGTTTAATTAATAAAGTTCGAACGAGAAATGGGGGAAAATTGTCGAATTAGAGGGGGAAAAAAAAAAAAGTAAAGTATAAAATAAAATGTAATTTCCCAAAAGTTTTGAACGTTACGGAACGAGCAACATTTTTATTTTGTATATACTGTTTTAAGATGGTATTATAAAATTTAAATATGTATATATACATATATATATATGTATATAATTAAATGAAAATTCAGCCAATCGTGAAGGGTGCTCTAATTGGCGTAAGCAAAAAACTTCTTAATTACTGTAAACACACACACGCACACACATACACACGCGCACATATTATTCTAACGAAGAATACGTTTATTAGAAAATAATTATTACCATTATTAGAATTAAGATTGATAACTTCATACTTTGTAAGCACCGTAATTATAATCATTAGAAAAATGTTATCTATACAAATTATTTATGTAATTAAATATATTATACACGTGTATATGCTGTTGTTTCGTGTCGGCCATCTTTCCCCCTCCCCACCCCCAGCCCAGCCCCTTATAAGAGGGCGAAGGTTGGATGAGGAAGAAAGAACGAAAAAAAAAATAAATAAATAAATAAAACCGAACGAATAAACAAATAAATGAATTAATTAATATAACGAATATAACGAATAAAAATAAAATAAAAAAAAAAAAAAAATATAAAAGAAACGATTAGGAGCGATCTATTATGTCGATTGTCGAACGAAGAATGAAAGACAAAAAAAAAGACGAAATGAAGAAAAGAAAATCATAAGAGATCGTTGAAAAATCTTAACGAAACGTTAACGGCCTCGTTGGCTCTCGTGGCCTGGCCTTATTTTCTCAGTGTATTGAGGTCGACATCAACGACTAGGTCGTGCTCGTACTATTTTATGTGACGTTTCTAACGAAAGGTTAAATATCGTCGTTTACGTCGAAACACGTACACCATCGATGGGCATACCTAATACCGCAATATTAATAATTAATAATCTTCGATCATATTGTCCATATTGTATTTCTTTTTTATTTCGAAATATTCCCTCTTATGAGTCCCGCACTTATTCCATTATATTTTTATTATTAACCAAAAATTGATAATAATTATATATATTTATATATGTCGTATTATTTTTTTTTTCTTATAACATATTAAATTTATTTTTAATAATAATCTTATATAAGCATATATATACACACACATACACACACACACACACACACACACACACACACACACACGTATATATATATATATATATAAAATATAGTATACGTATGATTTTTTTAACAATTTCAATTATCCATTTTTAATAAAAATTATATAACACTAACACGCGTGCGCACGAGTCCACGTATGCGACTCGAGAGTCGGATTATCTCAATTAAAAAAAGAAAAAGAAAAAATGATTACTATATATATATATATACATTATCTAAATAAATACGTTATCCGAATATATTATCAATATGAAAATAAAAAAAGATTAAATAAATAAAAAAGCTCCAAACCAATCTCAATCCTAAAAACCATCCCCACTATCAACGTATGACATATAATCGATCAAATATATATATACATATATATATATATATATATATATATATATATATATATATATATATATATATATATATATATATGGGCGTGTGTGTGTGCGTGTAAATATAAATACATAAAACAGTACTTGGTATACACAATGAAACGTCAATATATAAAGCAAATAATAACAAAATACATAGAGACATGAAAACATTACGTACATGCATGGACACATAATACATGCATAGGTTATGTACATACATACGATAGATAGATAGATACATACGATACATACATAATATATACGTATGTACATAAGTGCCCCTAGTACGAAGGAAAGAGGAAAAGTGGCTGGTACGAAGAGACGAGTGTGTTTAGCCGTGTGATCCTTTTAACGGGGTACAACAATCTGGTCCGACGTTTGTCGACTGCACCGGTAAGCGTTAATCGTATAACAACGAAGACGTTATATGTACGCTTCTAAACTCGCTCGCTCGACGACGACGACGACGACGACGACGAGGGTAGACTATCCAATTACAATAACCCACGAGACACACAAACAAGGTCGCTACGACGTAAACGCGTCCCTCTGTCCTTCTCTCACTCACTTCATCCTCGTACTCATCTCTCTCTTTCTCTTTCTCCTCCTTCTTCTTCTTCTTCTTCTTCTTCTCCTTCCTCTTCTTCCTTCTCTTTCTCTCTCACTCTCACTCACTCTCTCTCTCTCTCTCACTCCCTCTACGACTCTTTTAGATAACCTCCAAGATGAAGGATGTCAAAAAAGAGAGAAATGAAGTTGAGAGAAGGAGGACATAGAGAAAGATTAGAAAGAGAATGAAAGTGTGGGAAAGTGAAAGAGAGAGAGAGAGAAAAAGAGAGAGAGAAAAAAAGAGAAAGAGTGTGTGTGCGTGAGGATGATAGTATGAGAGCTAGGGAGAAAGATAGTAGGAGAACGAGGAAGAGATTTCCCATTTCTACTTAAAATAAAACAAAAAAAAAAAAAGAAGTCACACACGGTCATGACGTCGTTGTTTTTGTTGTTATTACTATTAGCATTATTATTATTTCCTCTTAACTTAACTAACGTGAGAGTTGTATTATATAACCGAAGGATATCTATGATTTAATTTATTCATATTATATTAATTCATTTGTATATTTCAATATCTCGTATAGTATGATGATACAGTCAATTTGACAAAACCATTAAGCACTATCATCTACGGTTATGCTATCTATACGTTTAACACGTCTGATTGATTATCGAACCGTTCAATTATCTTATTAATTTTGTTTATTGATCGGTCATTTTTATTATCCTGTATTAGTTACGACAAATAGCCTCACAATTTATGGAAGTAAATAATTATCTAAGACTTTTAATACCCTTTTAAGTTCTCGATGATCATTATCAATCTTTATTAACTTCAATACATTTACTTATGTATTCTTTTCAAATGATCAATCGATTCTTTCATTAACTTCAATAATTTCACGAACTCAATATTACCGTTGTCTAAGACTATAAACCCCATTAGGAATATTCGAGTAATACTATCAAAATCCTCGTCTCCCTTATTTAACCTATTATTGCCCGTTTCCTTGGATACATTCGCTTATTTGACTTATAACAAACGACTAACGTCCCCGATTCACAAACTAATATTATTAATTACCTAATAACGTCGAAGCACAATCACCTTAATTTCAAATTCTTGATTTCGAATTCGCCTTCCATTCATTTGATTCTTCTTTAATAATCCCCATTATCTGTTACAGTAAATAACCAAATATATATACCTATGTATAGATATTGAAAAGAGGAAAAGAAAACAAGGCTACAGACAAGAGGTAACGACTCATTGTAAATTAAACATTAAAACCCATTACGCCGTTCCCTCATAAATCTCAAAATATCCCATTTTCCAAATAAATCATTCATACAGTTATCTACCATCCTTTATTGCCGTTATTGAACGAGACAAATGAGGATCGACAAAGGGAAATCTATGCAAAAAGGAGAAGCGAAGCGACAGGGCTCGGTAAATTGAACATTACCACTCCCTATTAATTTCGGCGGGCCATGCTGCGCTATTTCCATTTGATCATCGGATTCTCCAATAATCGTATTACTCGCAGAAATTCACGCACCAT
>OU427014.1:2564510-2582010 GCA_911387935.1 Dolichovespula saxonica
CTGCAGCAGACAGACGCACGGACGAACACTCACTCCCTCACTCACTCACTCTCTCACTCTCTCACTCTCTCACTCTCTCTTTCTCTTTCCATCTATATCTATACATATTTGCTGTCTCTCTCTCACTCACTCACTCACTCACTCACTCACTCTTTCACTCTCTGTCCTGTCTTTCTTCTTTCCTTTCCTTCCTTCCTTTATATATTTCTCTTTCTTTCTTTCTTTCTTTTTCTTACTTTCTCACTAACGACAAACAACAACAAACAACAACAACGACAACAACAAATAACAACAACAAGAACAAAACCCAAAACACACGTAAGAGCGAGCGCTAATGCGCGCGCGCACGCGCGCGCATACTGGGCACACACAATATAAATGTACGAAGATAGAGATAGAGATAGAGATAGATAGAGAGAGAGAGAGAGAGAACACACCGAAAAACGAGGTCGTTGGTTAGAACGTTTTGTATCGTCTAGAGATAGATAGATAGATAGATAGAGAGAATAAGCAGAGTGAGCGTGAGCGAGAGAAAGAGAGGGATGGTTGGATGGATAGATAGACACATAGATAGAGATAGAGATAGAGATAGAGATAGAGATAGATAGATAGATAGAGAGAGAGAGAGAGAGAGAAAAAAAATAGGCGGAAATAGCGTAGGAGAGTAGCTACGACAGAGAGAGAGAGATATATATATATATATATATAAAACTATGTATGTATATGTATACGTGACACTAAATACACTACTAATGCACACACTTTATCGAGAGTAACGCACGCACGAGAACTCACCGAAAGTTATTCCATTCGAATATCGTCGTCTTAGTTGTCGTTGCGTAGTTAATCGTCGTCGTTGTGTAGTTTACATATCTCTATGAATGTACGATACGTATATGCGTATATTTATATATGTATATATATATATATATATATATATACTATATATATATATTTCTAAATTTCTATCTATATATATATTTCTAATTTATTTATTTGTTTACACTTCTTTAATTTGTTTGATAGAGTAACACACATACATACGCACGGACGCGCGCGCCCGCGCACGCACGCACGCATAAACGCAAACGCACAAAACTCACGCACGTAAAGACGTAAGATTATTTTCTCGGTAGTCCATCCTCCAAGATGGACCGATTTATATTACACCATCTTAACACGTATATATATATACATACATATATATATATATATATTTATTTATTAATCTGTTTATATGTTCCTCTCTTTCCCTTTTCTGTCTTTCTTTCTCTAAAACTTTCCTCACTCTCTACCAGTGTGAACGGTCCGTCTTATTAACGTATCTCTGTTCGTAACCATACACGTACTTATGCATGTACGCACACACACACACATATATATATATGTGTGTGTATGTATATATAATATATATGTAGATAGATATATTTATATCTTTATATATATATATATATATATATATATAAATTTAAATATATATATATATAATTAAGACAGAAAAAAGAGGAAAAATTCGCTAAGACCAAACGAATTCTATCCGCGCGAGTCGCGCACAAGTTGTTTACTAGAACACACACCACGCCATACCCCGTAAGAGCGTGCCTTACTATCCCCCCTCTTTCTTATACTCTCTCAATCTGTCTTTTTCTTTCATCACTATATCTCTTTCTCTCTCTCTCTCTCTCGCCGTTCCTTTCGTCCCCCACCACGCCGACCATCGACCCCCCACCAGTTTACTTAAAACCAACCAATAACGTACTCTCTCTCCTCTCTCCTCTATCCTGTCCAAAGACGCTTTAACGTTGAGCAAAACAAGAGCCCTGCGCAATGACACTACGCGCATCTTCCGCCCGTCGCATTTATCGTACTTACCAACGCCGCAAAACGATCGCAGCGCCAACGTTTACAATTTATTCCGTCCGTTAACGTTAAATTCTCGTTATTATTTTGCATTATCCGACGCCATCTTGCGAACGCTCGTTCAAATATTATTCGTTTCCATTTCATTCTATCCATCTCTCTCCTTTTCTCTGTACCTTTATTCTCTCTCCCTGTTATTTTTTCTTGTTGTTGTTGTCGTTATTGTTCTTCTTCTTCTCCTTCTCTTTTTTTATTCTTCGCCGTCATCCTCCCTTTTCCCTTTTCACGCTGATAATCCGTTGTTCAAACGCACGCGCGCGTGCGCGCGCCCTTCCCCCACCCTCAACGGTCTTTTCATTCGCGTGTGTTTTTCTTTTTAAACGTTGTTTTTTCATGGTTTTTTTTTCTTTTTCTTTTTCTTTCTTTCTTTCTTTCTTTCTTTTTTTTAATCTTTCTTCTCCCCTTTCGCCGATTAGAATTACTTAACGTATTCGACTGTGGATGATCAATGAGGTGGTGGGTCTACCTTACGTTAGGCTTCGAACATTTCGATGATCGAGGAGTAATTAATTGTTCTTTGTAAAAGGAAAAAATACCTTCTTGTTTGTTTGTTTATATATATATATATATATATATATATATATCTGTCGATATATAATTGATCTTAAATATTGCTGTACCTGGATTTTTACGTATGAATTTTTTTTCTAATAGTTTTTTTTTATATCTTTCTCTCTTTTTTTTTTATTAATTAGAAATATTCGATCATTGATGAGCGTTTTTTTTCGTTAGAATTTACGAACATTTTGATATTCGAGAAATTATATATATATATATATATATATATATATATATATATATATGTATAACAAAAATGTACGTAGCGACTAATTTAATTAATTGATAAATTTTTTATCTATTTCGATATTTTCTTGCAGATCGTGTGAAATATCGGCAACATGACGTCACTCGGTCACAGATAAGATTCATAGTATACGACAGTAATAAATTTATTTATAACAAATTGGTATTTATTAAACAAGCTCCAAGAGATTATATGCTCGCAAAACATTCATTCGATTATTCTCGTTGGACTTTCGACTTGGTGAAAGACTAAATAATTATTTATTTTGTATCAACAATTTTTCATTATTTTTAGGTTAACTTTGTTTCCGTCTTTCTCTCACTCACTTACACAACACACACACACACTCTCTCTCTCTCTCTCTCTGTCATTCGCTTTGTTTTATTACAAACGGTTAATTAACCTCGCATAATCCAGATATATAAAAAAAAAAAAAAAACAAAAAAATTTCTTAAAAGCATCTCCCCAAAGTCTATCGGACGTTAACTTAAAAAATAAATAATATAATTTTGCGTGCGTACAAAAATTAAAAACATTACTATTACAATTACAATTATAATTATTATTATTATTAAATATTACTAAAATAAAAAATAAAAAATCCATCGCCACCACCACTACGTTCGATGCGTACTTCGATTATTTTCAAATGAATTAATTACTAATATTCCATTTGTAAAAAAATAATATTTAGTAATACTTCATTGAATGTTCAAACCGGCTCGATCTTTGAACGGTTCATGATAATGATAATGAAAAAAGAAAACCAAAAAAAGAAAACAAAAATAATAATAATAATAATAATAATAATAATAATAATAATAATAATAATAATAATAATAATAATTCGTTCGAATCTTCCTAGATCATGATCGATCAACGAAACGATCTAAAAACAAACGTTAACAATAAAACGTATATTGCTAAAAGAAAAAAAAAAGAATATATACATATATACGAGATAACAGTGAGTATTATCAAAAGATCTTTTCCGAAAAAAAAAACCAAAAAAAAAAAAAATCGAATAAAATAATAATACTAATACTAATACAAATACTATTACTACTGACAATAATAATAATAATAATAATAATAATTATAATCGGACAATTATGTCAAACAACGTGAAACCGATAACAAAGTAACTAGACCGAGTAGCATCGAGGACGCGCAAACGACCGCCAAAGTGTCTCGATTGTAATTCGGGCATAATTCTTGTTGGTGGCATCTCCTACGAGAAACAAACAAGAAGAAAAAATTAACGAAGACGAGATAAATGACAAAGAAAGCGAATCGATAGGAAAGATAACAAAAAAGAAAGTTGACAATCTCGTTGGATAACCGACGAAAATTCAAATTAGAATCCCTTTTCCCGGGTTTAATGAACTCACCATCGTTCGATAAGTACAACGACCAATCCCGTCACGACTTTGTCGAGGAACGTTACGATCGAATAAACGAACGCACTTTTTTCAGTTCGTGGACCAATAATTTCGGCTGTTACGCTCAAAGCCGTGACCATCGTTATCGAACTACCCGCGCCGATTAAAATGGCAATTGCATATGTAACGACTCCGTGACTCCCGCCAAATTCTGTAATGGCTGCCGATATAATACCTATGACGGCTCCGCAAAGGTAACACATCTAAATAATTTAACAGAACAATATATATATATATATATTATCGTTTAAGTAGAAATATTTTGGTTTATATTATTTTCTAATTTGTCTTTTATAATTCAATGAATAAAATTTTTACTATTCTAACACACACACATATATATATAATATATATGTATATGTGTGTGTGTGTGTGTGTGTGTGTTGTGTATATTTGTATGTACGTATGTATTATTATTTATGTACATATATATAAATATATATATATATATATATATATATATATATATATATATATATGTATATTATGTACATGTGTATGTACGCTTGTATTATTATTTATGTATAACGTATGTATTATTTATGTACCTTTGTTCCACAAGATCTGTTCATATATTTTAGCAAGAGTGCGGCTATGAACGAAGACAAATAAGATACCAATGGTACAGTAGCCAATGCCTGTTTACCCCCAACAGCCGTCTCCTCGATATAAAGCGGTAAGTAAACTGTAGCTAGGGTTATAAATAATCTGCTCGCAACGTACAACATCGCCACTCTCAATAAGATTGATGTACCGAACCAGGATCTTCTCGGGCTTGAGAAACCGTCTAATAGCCAACTAGATTCGTCTGGGTTCGTTTTGGCCTGCGCATCGCCTCTGCTTTCCAAAAGATTTTCCTTCAGTAGAATGTGAAAGAGAGTGGTCGCAGTCAAACCGAATGCCGTTACAACGATCACAATATTCTGCGAAAGGATTGGTTCCAGTGTCTTGGAAATTATGATTTTTATACGCATAACGGAAATGAAAATTATTTAACTGTTTATCTATTCTTTTTTTTTTGTTTCTTTTCTTTTCTTTTCTTTTAACTCTCTTTTCTATTTTTCTTTTCTTTTCTTTTCTAAATACTAACTCTGAATTTGTAGTCGTCTTGTTGATCGAGTAGCATCATCGATTCTCCATTCGTCGGAAGGACGATCCATGTGACCACGAAAACAACCACCGCCGAGCTAACCTGCGCTGAATACCTGCGACGATAACTACTTGTGAGTAAACTAATATAAATATAATTTCATTCGATTAGGTCGATCCGTCTTGCCTTATGGCTGTTAATTCGGTTCTACCGAGTAACGAGCTCGTCAACGACGGGATCATAGACAAATGTGAGATCTGTACGGCTGCCCAGCCAATCTGGAAGATTACGATGCTCAGTATATAAAAGAACATGACGATGGTGTTGGAGGTATTAGCGAAACCTCCAAAAATAATTGGGAAACTTAGGGTGACCAAAACTGAGCCGATCACGTGCCATATTTTTTTCTTGCAGTAACGGTCGACGAGAAAGCCAAAGATTGGCGTTGTGAAGGCATCCACGATTTGACCTTCAAAGTATAACATTCTGTGTTATTGTATGTTAATTTAAGATTTAGGTATGCCTTCGTTAACGATATATATATATATATATATATATATATATATATGTATGTATGTATGTACGTATATATGTATATATTATTTACCTAACAACAACAACGTGCCAGCCATTATCGGCTCCAAGAGTGAAACCTTTTGAAGGTATATTAAGGTATAAGAGAACCACATGGCCGCTGTCAGATCGTTGAAAATATGTCCCAGTGCGTACGCCAATTTCGTCGACATGGATACTCTGTTATTATCCACGCTCAGCAATCCATTCTCCATTTTAGAATTCTTCTCCATTTTTATTTCACTCGTTTATTTCTCTTATCCCTCTTCTATCACGTTTTACCTCCTTTCTTTCTTTCTCATTAAACGCACTATGATGATATATATATATATACATACATATATATATGTATATATATGAGTGTAAATATATCATTAGTCTCGATCCAAAGTAGCTTAGAATGAACGATAAGTCACACTCATCGTCTCGCCTCTCATCTCGTTCGTACCAGAGCCAATAACTAATTGCAAACGAAAAGAAAATGTCCGTTAAGTAAAAATATATCCTAAAGATACTCTAAGCCTGATGACTCATAGTCGATCGATATTATTTATGATAATGTTATTAAAATAATCTTGACAATAAGACGAGGCAGCTGTCGGAATATTTTCGTTTGAGTGTCTTATCGACTGGTCGATTAATACGATCCTGGATTATTTTTTTGAACGATAAAATTTTCACCGCGACAAATCGAATCTATTCGATCTGAACAACGTTTAATGGCAATTAAAGGAAAAAGAAAAAAAAAAAGATAAAAATAAAAAGAGACTATGACGCAATTAATAACGATCGATAACGATTTAATTGCTTGAATTGAATCTTAAACTGACTGCAAACTTTTTTTTTTCTATTTTCTTCGAAGTAAAATCGATCATTTACGAGAGATTATTTTCCTTTCACCGTAAAAGACTCAAAGCCCGAAGCTATATGCGTATATATATATATTTTTTTTTTTTTTTTTTCTCTTTCCCTCCCCGTTTATGGAAGTTACGCGTTTGAAACGAATTCTTTTTGCCGAGATAAGAAAGTTTTACGGTGTTTCTGAAACTCTTAAACGTTTGTGCTTGATATATTTATGAAACACGGGTGACACACAACGACCGGAAACGTATATTAAATTTCACACACACACGCGCACACACACACACGTGTTCGATACATACACGTACTTACTTACTTACTTACTTTTACACCGTTCAAGATCGATATATATATAAATATATTTTTTGTATTCTCGATCTCTAATCTCGCACGTTTATTTAAAAATCCAAACAAAATTAAACTAAATAAGAAACTTTCGTAATTTTCTTATTGTACTTTCGCGTTATCACGAATAATATGTACGTTGAGGTCGATCTATACAAATTACATTTTGATTTGACATTTCAAGCAAATATATCTATACATATACATATACATATATATATATATATTTTTTTTTTTTCACTCTATGAATAAAATTAAGAAAAAAAAAAATTATTTAAGAAAAATAAATAAATAAGTAAGTAAATAAGTAAATAAAAGTATCACGCGTTTTGTTTTTCTTTCTTTTTTATTTCTAAATAAGTATCTATCGCGTGAACTACAACGTAAGTGAGACGATGTTGCAAAGATAAGTAGGAGTCGAACGATGATTAAAAAAAAGAAAAAAAATAAAAAAAAGAATAATAATAATAATAATTACTGTGTCGTGGGTAGAAAATTAGGGGAAAGAGAGATAGAGATAGAGAGATGAGAGAGATGTAGAAACAACAAAGTTAAAAACAAAATATAAAAGAAAATTAAACAACAAAATTAACTCGAAGAACGTGTGTTAACTTGGCGAACGATGAGCAACGACTAAACTGATCTCAGGTGGGGTTCTTCGGTTCCCCGGTTTGCTGCTTTGTAAAGAAAGGAGAAAGAATATGTGTACGAAGGGAAGAGGTGGTAGTAGGAGGAGGAGGAGGAGGAGGAGGAGGAGGAGGATGAGGAGAAGGAGGAGGAGGATGAGGTAGAAGGTGATCAAGGAGAATTGAGAAAACATTTCGAATGTTCGACTTGGTCGTCCTATAGTTTGTTCATCCTTCCTCCTCCTCCTCCTCCTCCACCTCCTCCTCCTCCCCTTCCCTGCGAACTTATTTGTTATTGTTTATCTCCGAATACGAGGAAATTTCGTCGGTCGTTCGTTGTCGTCCATGAAAAATAAATTCGACGACGTCATTTCATTTCAATTATTTCGCAATAACGTACTCTGATAACGCGCTAGATAGAGATAGAGAGAGAGAGAGAGAGAGAGAGAGAGAGAGAGAGAGAGAGAGAGAGAGAGAGAGAGAGAGAGAGAGAGAGAGAGAGAGAGAGAGAGAGCAATCTTATTAGTTCGGAGTAATTCTTTTTTCTTTTTCTTATTTTTTTATTTATTTATTTTTTTTTTTTAATTAAACTGTAGAAAAATTTGCTCGGGAAAAGAAAAGCAATGGTATTATGTAGTTTCTCTAATCTAATCTCTAGAATGGCCTATGATAAGGGGAACATGTAAGAATGTACGATTGGTGGGAGAATAAATGAATAAAAGTTTGTTAAGTGTTATAATATCGATCGTTAGATTGTCGCGTTATTAATTCTTTATCGTTTTCCCCCCTTTCGATTATATCGAAAGAATTATTTGTTGTAGAAAAAATTCAAATTGTATATACACGTATACGTATATTCACATGTATATAAGTATATGTATATTTATATATATATATATATATATATATATATATATATATCAGATAAATGAAAATGACTTTAGTAAAGTTCTCGACAACTAAGTGATAGGTTGCAATATATTGAGGAACGATTAAGGAACGTTGTTATTATTAAATTAAATTATTTAATGATATAAATTAAGGAAATAAATTAAAATATAATATATAAGTGTGTGTGTGTGTGTGTATGTCGGAGATATATATATATATATATATATATATATATATATATATATATATATATAAATGACATTGTACAGTTGGATATCGACATAGGAATTTTAACGATATTAATTAGCAATTATCCGTCAAAGATGATTGAGAATAATTGAAGTATCGAAGAAGGAAGAATCTGAAGTATCTTTTCGAGGAGTTAAAAATATTGATAATAATTAAATAATAATAAGAAAAAAAAAAAAAATTACGAACAAGAAATACTCAAAGACGATAGAAAATGTATGAGAATTTGTATCGAGGCGACTTCGAAGATTTGAATATCAATTAAAGAAAACGAATGAATAAAGAAAATGAAAGAAAAAGAAAAAAAGGATTCGAAAAGAAAGTAAATTACGAATGAATTGAAAACGTAAGAATGACGATATATGTTAAAGGTTTACTTAAATACGATAAGTATTAGTTTTATGTAATATAGAAATATCTGATAATCCTTTTTCGTTTCTTTTTTTTTTTTTTTTTTTTTTTTTACAACGATGAAGAATGTTAAAGTTTTTCTAGTATTATTTTCTTACGAATGTGTAATCAACATTGAAGACATAGTGTTTATGGTTTAATTTACACTAGCATAAGTATGCATATATTTATATGTTTATATATATATATATTTATGTGGTTACATACTGTATACTCATAATCATTATGTCTGTTTATATATATATATATATATATATAAAATATATATATATATATGGGGTCTAGAGAAACTGTAATCCGAGATCGAGAATGTGAAACCGGTGCTTGGTGAGGGCGAGTACGAAGCAACAATCGATACTTGGTTTTACTATGGTCTCCTTTACTCACTTCTCATCTCGTTTACTTGAGTTCGTTAACATATTGCAGGTCAGACAGTTACTCTCTTTCTCTATTTAAATCTCTCTCTCTCTCTATCTTTATCTCTCTTTAACAATATTACAAAATATTGTATTATTTATATCTCTATATTACCGTGAAATTATATTTATTTTTCTTTTTTACGGGGCAAACGTTTAAATTCATTTTTGTTCGAAGTAAGGATTGAATAGAGAATAAAAAATTGTTAATCAAATATAATATTATATCTGCAATTTGTTAATAAAAATTAGAATATATGTATATATATATATATATATATATATATATGTATGTATGTATGTATTGAATATTACTATAGACAAATTGAAGCATCTTTAAATATGAAAAAGATTTAATTTACGTGTAAATTAAAAATTGCACTTCTGTTCGTTTCCTTTTGCTTTATTTTCTGTTTGTTTATTTTTCGTTTTGGTTTTCTTTATTCTTTATTTTTTTATTTTTATAACAAAAGTGTATACAATATTTACGTATTTAATTTCGATACACATATCTTGAGATTTGTCCATGTTGATTATTCTATTTATTATATACAAATTAAATTAAGTATACTTGTGTATATGTACGTGTATATACACATATTTCATATATATATATTTATATGTAATATTTATAAATAAAAAATTTCTACACCGATAGGATTAATCAGTAAGATTTTTTTTTTTTTTTTTTTTTAATGACTTTATCGCAGTGTATTTTTTTCTTTTAATCAGCTACGACGAGATATAATGATAATAACAATAAAAAAAAAAAAAACAAAGGAGAAAAGAATTTTGTTAACGAAAAGAAAAAAAAAAAGAATAAGAAAGAAGTTTTACGTGCAGTCTTATCAAAATGAATTTATATATATCTCGAAAGAAATAGTATTTTCCCTTCAATATAATCTTCGCATGATCTCTCCTCTCTCCCTCTCTCCCACTCTCTCTTAGATCATTGATCTACAAACACATATGTTCGATAATATCGATAATGGAAGCTTGAGTTAATATTGTCGATATTGTAAATATGTATTCGTAAAGGATAATGTATATGTATATGTATATATATATATATATATATATATATATATATATATATATATATATATATATATATATATGTATATAATATGCGTGTATGTGTGTGTGGGTGTTTGTTGACTATGTACATAAAACTAATCGTTAAGTCTTTCTTTCTTTTTTCTTTTTTACAATTTGCTAAGTTTTCGTTCTGACTGAAGCCGAGTATTCCGTTCCTTCGAATTGTCTCAAATGTATCTGTAATAAAGAAAAAAGATAACAATGGCAATAATAATATTAAAACAAAACAAAAGAAATTTGCAATTTGTTAATCGACGATAATAATAATAATAACAATAATAATAATAATAATTATAAAATATTTGCAATTTGTTAATCGAGACGATAATAGTGATAATATATTATTATGACGACGACGATGATAAAAAAAAAAAAAAAAAAAAAAAAAATAAAAAAAACAGAAAAAAAATAGAAAAAAATGAGGGAAAAATTGCGTGAAAATAATTTGATATGTTCTTTTACCTGTAAATGTAAATTGACTTCGGCTGATCGGCTCAAGTACGGAAAGTTTCCCCCGTTCTTTAAATGTGCCAATTTAGCGTTCGGATAACACTTATACATTTCTTCCCTTACCGAATTCGATAGGGCGTACTCGTCGAATACGTCCATTATGGTTATTGGCAGATTGCAAATTTTTTCCGGTTGCACGTAACAATTGATACAGTTCATCGTTAATCTCGACGCCAATTCCGGTTGATTCAAACTTTCCAACTAAAGCGAGAGATAGATGATGGAAAAACAAAATAAATAAATTATATATTATTATATAATTTGTTAATTTTTTATAATATATAAAATAATGAACGAGTTATATATTATAAAAAATAAACAAATAAATGTATATATATATATATATATATATATATATATATATATATATATATATATTAAGTTTAGAAGGTAAAAGAGGAACAATTCTTTTTCCTTTTTCTTTTTTTTTTTTTTTAATAAAAAACAATTTTAGAGAAACGAATTTTTTTTTTTTTCGAAGATATATTTTTTTTTTTCTTACTCTTTCGACCATAAAATCGATAGCTTCGATGATCTCTCCGTCAACCTTCTCGGTCGTAAAATTTCCCATAACCATTTTTTTCAGTACCAACGACGGCAAAATCCAAAAGCTGTAAGTTAAAAATTACAATGATTAAAGATGAGAGAAAAGAGGGGAGAAAAAAAAAATAAAGAATAAAAGGAGGAAGAAAGAAATAGGAAGATTTGACGGTCAGATTTATTTTTTAACGATATTAGAGATTTCGTGTCGTGTATTCGTTGTTCGCATAAAGAAAAAAAAAAAAAAAAAAAATTAAAGGATGAGACTTATGAGACACCCTAATACGTAATAAATTTTGATTTTGATTAATTTTTACCCTTCTAATCTAATAGAGTTTCAACTTACTTACACTGCAGCGGAATCGTTGTAACTAAATACAGACGTGTCTGTAAACGTGTTACATAAAATCAATGACGCCACTCTCGGGCAGTAAGCATTTACCTCCGTAAATTTTTGCGCCAGGAATCCACCTGAAAACGATCGTAGAACAATAAAGAACGGAAGAAAATAACAAAACAGAAAAAAAAAAGAAAATAATCATTTCGTTTCTCCTTTCTTCATTTTCATTTTTTTTTTTTTTTATTTTATCGACCGATACGTTCTTATTAATGCGTCGATAAGGTAGAACGAAATGGGATTAATTTATATGTATTTAATAATTATCGTGTAATACACACGCTCGTTAATTAATCATCTGACCTAACGAGGCTCCAAAAAGATGAACCCTATCGAGTCCCATATAATCCAAAAGCTTTCGAAATCCGTCGCACCATTCTTTGACGTTCCAATAAACCGGTGGTTCGGCCTGTAGCATGATATAAATCCGAATAAAAAACAAAAAAAAATTAAATAAATAAATAAATAAACAAAGAAACGTACAAACGATAATAATAATTACAATGATAATGAGAAGAGAGAGAGAGAGAGAGAGAGAGAAAAGGAGAACGAAATTGAAATTGAAATTGCATTTTCATCTAGCAGATAAAAATAATAGAGTTTAGGGAGTAATACGACGAATGACTCTTTCGCGTTAACAGCGATGATCCATTTTAATTGCGTTATTTTTTTCAGCCATTATCGACGGTCGATAAGATAGTCTAACACGCTCGCCTATGACAAAAAGTCGAATGAATTTTTACGCGGATTAAGAAATTTTTCTATTTGCAATTCTCTTTTTTTTTCTCTCTCTCTCTCTCTCTCTCACTTTTTTTTTGTTTTGGACATTTTATCTCAAAAAAAAAAAAAAAAAAAAAAAAAAAAAAAATCCAACTCACCGATATGACTCTGTAACCCTTGGCAGCCAAGCCTAATATTTGTTTATAAAAGACATCGGCAGTGCCGCTAACTGGAGGAAGACAAATCAGCGGGCATTTGACGGTCTTAGGACTGGAATCGTAAATTTTCCATCCCTAGAAAAAAACATACATATACATAAACGCATACACATATAAATTAAATCATGCTCGTCATTCCAGTCGAACAAGTACACATTTTATCGAACTCTTTGTAATCAAATCTTTCGACGAATTAAACGATATTGTTTCTTCATTTATTATACGTTTTTCTTAACGATAACGAGTTCGACAAACAAATAGTAAAAGAAAATAATAATAATAATAATAATAATAATAATAATAATTAAAATAACAATAAATCGACGTTTTCGATCACGCGACTCGTATGATTCCTCGATTCGTATAATAAAATTGATTTTATTCATCGAACAGGTTCTACAGGTACAAACTAAACTCGATTTATTGATACATTATGAGATAAAACGTTTAAACGAGAAGAAAAAGGAAGAAGGAAGAGGGGGAAAAACAAAAAAGAAAAGAAAATTTTACCTTTGTACCGTCAACGTCGACGACGATTTTTCTCAGAGGAACGGAACTTCGAAAGCTTTGATATTCCTGAGAACGAGACAGTTCGCTGCACGAAGAAGACATGTTTTCTTCACCCCCTTTACCCTTTACCCCTTACCGCCTATCAACCCGTCCCCCCAACCCCACCCCACCCCACCCCACCCCACCCCACCCCACCAGCTCTCTTACCTCCCTCAATACAGTGTCACTCCTAAACGTTTTTATCGACAGTTTGCTTTATATACGTCCATATACGTTTTTCTCGATATTCAAAAGAGAATGATATACACGGTACGCGTCGTAACGAAGATAGACCGTAGGAGTCGGAGAAAAAAAATGATAAATAGATAGAAAGAGAACGTACTAACGAACGAGAGAGAGAGAGAGAGAGAGAGAGAGAGAGAGAGAGAGAGAAATAAGCGAAGGCCGTTAATCTATCTTATACGTTCGAGTAAATGATGAAAAGGAAGAAAGAAAAGATTAGAAAAAAAGAAAAAACAAAAATACACACGCACCCACACACACACATATACACTTTTCGAAGACGATCGGATCGATAATGGGTGAATTTATTTAAACGAATTAAACGAAACGTGCTTGTATTCTCACTATAATCTTATCGAGTGATCAATTTTCAGATTATTTTTACGATAATCCATGCTTTTCGGATACGTACATATATATTTGTGTGTATGTGTGTGTGTGTGTGCGCGCTCGCGTACGTGTACATATATACATATATATATATATATATCTGTTGTGTGTACTCGATTTAGAAAATAGTCGAGAGAGTGAGAGAGAGAGAGAAAGAGAGAGAAAGATAAATGAAAATAATAATGCGAAAAAAAATAACAACATTGACCCGACGACAGTTCGTACTGTACTCTTTCTACTCTCTCGACTGGTGCTTGTCGTAACCTCGACGTTCCCCCACCACCTGTCCGCGCATGCGCGGTAAGTGGTGCTCGTTGATTCGCTCGTCGAAGTCACGACGACTACGCCGATCGTCAGTCGTTCCGTGCTCCTCGGCCGGTCAAGAAGGTCTCTGCTCTCTACGTTCGCCGGACGAACGATCGATTGTCTTCGGAGTAAATAAGAAGAAAAACATTTTTATACCTTTTATAAATTTATCTCTTACAGGTGGCCTTTACTCAATGACGATTTTTCTTATTGTATTTTCGAGTTGGTTTTCTAACGTCTTGTCGACGATATCGATAAGAATTTTTCATCGATAGCTTTATACATATACATATATATATATATATATATATATATATATACATATATTTTATAATAATAATAAATAATATTATTTAATATTATTGTTAGTTAATATTATTTATATATATATATATTTGGATACATTTGAGGTTATTATTGTTTTATAGGTTATGCGTATCGCTTTTCGTTCAATCGTACGAAGCGTTTTATAATAGTTTTTCGTCGATTCTTTTGCGTTACGTTTCTTCTTTTAATTTTTTTTTTTTAACGTTCGATCGGGTAAACGTAATTGTTTGATACATTTTGTTGGATTATCGACGCGTCGAGTTATATGTATGTCGATACGTTAGGATCCATGGGAAGGATCGTCAGTAAAATGGTTTTCTTTTTTTCTTTTTTTTTTAAAGATACACGGTCGATAACGACGTAACACACTCGTAGTTAATTTTATATTTTAAGGGTCATAAATTTTACGGACTCTTCGATACGATCGTTTGTTTTGGAGAAAAATATGTATACGAGTATTGCGTTTAATTTGAAAAGAACTATAAAATTATTACTAAGCTATCATTCCGATACGTTCTTGTGTTTCTTTATCGATTATTGATAAATGTTAATTCGCATTTGAACGAACGACGTTATTGACAATTACGATCGTTAAACAATTGCGTTCATTATTACGAAACGATTTATTTTATCGAACCAATTTCATGTATTTTATTTTAGCGACCTTGGATGAAAACAAGATCAATACGTTCCCTACGAACGAACGCTGTCGTGAATCATCGTTTGTTATTGAAATCCAAAGTCCACGTAGATTAGGGATAACCTTGTAAAACCCTCTACATTATCGACCTTGGACGAAAAGAAAGAAAGATTTACACGTTTCTTTTCCGAAAACGAACAACGTTCTCTGATATTGATTAGTATCGATATTCAGAAGATTTTTATTTATATTTTCCTTTCTTTTATTCGTTATTAAAAATCACTGTCACTACGTTATTTGAGGTTATCTACGTACGTTCTATCTTATCGACTGTCGGTAAAAAACAAAGGAATGGCGGGGTGAGGTACTCCGTTCTAACCTAAACGAACGAATATTATACGCACGTATAAAATAATTAAGATCGTCAACGCCTATATTTATTTATTTAAAAATCAATATCACTGGATGCACACTTTTAAACGATTTCAAAATCGTATGATCGAAACGATATATTATTATTATTATTATTTATTTATTATTTTTTTTAATATTATTATTAATATTATTACTATTACGAATATCGTATCGTATCGTAATCGATAAATCGGAGAGGATTCAATAATTAAAAAAATATAATATATATATATATAAAAAATCAGTGATTAAAAAAAAGGAGGGAGAGAGAGAGAGAGAGAGAGAGAGAGAGAGAGATTGAGTGAGTGAGAAAGGAAAAGAAAGAAAGAAAAAAAAGGAGCGAAAGAAAGGGGAGAAGAGAAAAAGAATAGAAAATATGTTTGAACTGGAAGGGAGGGGGTTGGACGGGGAACTCAGCTCGTAGCTCGTAGCTCGTAAAGAGGGTCGTAACCACCGTCCCGTGGAAGGGTGTGGCTCAACCCGGCAGGTACGCCGCATCTACCAACATAAGTAAGCTCCTATGTACTCTCGTGTAGGTACAACCAGGCAACATATCGGCTATCCATCGAACGACCGACTGCAAGATTAACGATCTAGGAACTTCGACGGTATTACTTTGGCCACGAGAGAACAGGGTACCACTTTCCCCTTTTACCCATCTCAACCCCTCACTCCCTTCCACGTTTCTTTATTTCTTTTTTTTTTCTTCTTCGTTTACTTCCCTCTCTCTCTCTCTCTATCTATCTATCTATCTATCTTTCTCTCTTCCTATCTCTTCCTCTTTCTCTATTTATTTTATCTCATATTTCATCGTGTGACTACTTTTTACAACTTTACAAATATATATATATATATAAATGTATAAATGTATATATGTGTATATTTGTCGATGATTATATGTCTCGTGTAATTAAATTTTAATTAATTATATTTATATTAATCGTATTTATGGTTATATTATTTTTGGTACTTTTCTTCTTCTTCTTTTTCTTCTTCTTTCTTGTAATCGGTTTGATATATTTTTTTAATTTTTAATTTATTCGTATATGTAATTTTATTATATATTTATACATGTATATAATATTTATATATATATATATATATTTATATAAAATATAAATATTAAATTGTAATAATTATCAATCATTTAATTTTATTTTCTCGACTTGATTTAATGTAATTCTTTTTATTTTTTTTTCTATACGACTTCAATAATATGAACACATACATAGCTCTCTCTCTCTCTCTCTCTTTCTCTCTCTTTCTATATGTATACATTATATAGTATATTATACAACGACGAGAATATACATATAATATAAGAGTATATATAATATAAGAAACAGAAAGAAAAAGAGAATATCATTATGATATCATTAACATTATATATATAGACATACATACATACATACATATAAATACATACATACATACATACATATATATATATATATGCTTATATTATAATACGTTTATCGTAAAATAATGACTATTATCGACGTATACGTTAATTATGCAC
>OU427014.1:2592010-2609510 GCA_911387935.1 Dolichovespula saxonica
TGTATATACGATGAGTATAAAAGATTAGGAATGATTTTACGGGTGATAACGCTACGACTATTATTCTCAATAACGTTAAACATGATTATCGGACGACGTAATAATATTAGAAATCCGCGTTAACGATCCCCATCCGTCTAACGATATCGGATAATATAATTAGAAATCTTTTGTAAATTTGCTTTTTTCTTTTTCCCATCTTTCGCCGTTTAGAAAAAATAATATATACTCGTACACATTAAATTGGATCTATTTGTACGCTACAGATAAACACATATATTAATCTTTCGTATAATGCCTATGGCATTTAATGATGCATCACGATTGATAAAAAATATATATATATATATATATATATATATATATATATATGTATATATAGGCACGCACACATTCGTTTTCGGATTTTTCTCATTTGGTATTTGAAAGAAAAATGAAAAGATAACGTAATCTGATCTTTAAGGATAATCGTAGAAAAGCAATTCCTCAGCTATTTCCAGTTCGGAGCATCTTCTAAGACTATACACGACGAAATTTTTAGATAGCTAAAATATACATATACATACCTTGAGACAATGTTTGCTCGACCATAATCTCTTAATACCTCGTTCGGTCTAGTTGTCACGGAACTTCTTACAAAATTCTAATATTCGCGTGAGATTAGAGAATGTGACCGCAAAAAAAGAAAAAGAAAAAGAAAAAGAAAAAGAAAAAAAAAAAGAAAAGAAAAGAGAAGAGAAGAGAAGAAAAAGAAAAAAGAAAACAAAACAAAAAGGGAAGTAAAGGGAAAGAAAGGATAGAAAGGGGGTGGAAGGAAGGAAGGAAGGAAGGAAGGGTAGGAAAGAAGATTAACGTCAAGCCTTCTTTAAAAACAATTCTAACTGTTCCGAATTAATTCTGATTGTTTTTCTTTTCTTCTTTTCCCCTCCTTTCTTTCCCACTTCCTCTTCCTTCCTCCTCTTCTCATTCTTCTTTTTCTTTTTTCAAAGTCGAATGATTTATTATGATTTTTATTCCCTTGATTCGTTTTGGTTTCGATTCGTCCGATCGTATCCTGCGCATGATATTTCAATATTTTTCATATTAACATTTTCATTTGTTCATTTAATAATTAACTTGTTCGTCTAATAAATTCATTAATTGTCAATAATTTGATAATTATTAACGGTTAGTTTGTTAATTAATTAATTATTATTAACAGTTGGTTAATTAATCAATCATTCGATTAATTATTTAAATAAATGAGTAATTAATTAATTTGTGTAATTAATTGTTTAATTAATTAATTAATTGATTGATTGATTGATTACTTAATTAATTATTTTAATTGTTTTCTTCCGTATAAACATTAACTATTCGATCTGATAGTGTTGTTGGTTAAATATCGGAATAATAAAATATTGAAAAAAAAGAGAGAGAGAGAGAGAGAGAGAGAGAGAGAGAGAGAGAGAGAGAGAGAGAAAGAAAGATGGACGAGAATATGAAAAAGGTGAGGAAAACTTTCGAAAATCGAAGGTAATAAAGAAATAAAATAATTTATCCTTAATTTAAAAATTAAATGGTAAAAGTAATAAGTATCATTAGTTATTGTGTAGAAATGAATGTTGATTCAAAGACACGATATATACATATATACATACATATATATATACACACACACACATGTATACAAATATATCTGTATATAAGTATGCCTACACCTACGTTTAAGTATTCATACCTGTTTCTACACACACACACACATACTTATACGTAGTATACAGACACATACAGATAGAAAGAGAGGTATACATACACACATACATATATATATATATATATATATATATATATATATATACGCAGACATATTTGAGAGACGATTAAAAGAAACAAAAAGAATTGAGTGGTAAATTGAAGGCTATATAAAAATTTTAAATACAAATTTGTAACGTATATTTTTATTGCACGGTTCGATGAGTAAACGTTTACGGACAGAAGGAAAGCGAGAAAGTGTGAGAGTGCGAGAGAGAGAGAGAGAGAGAGAGAGAGAGAGAGAGAGAGAGAGTAAAGAAAAGAGAGAAGAAAAGAGAAGAAGAAGAAGAAAGAAAAAAAGAAAAATTGCAATGGTGCTGCATCGACAGAGAGAGAGAGAGAGAGAGAGAGAGAGAGAGAGAGAGAGAGATATATAACGAGAAGGTTACGGTGAGAGTTTAGGGTCTTATGACCTTCGTAGAAAATAACAGACAATGGGATACTTTTCTTTGATTGGTTACGGTAAATACGAATAGTTCGGGGGTGGTCGAAGGAGAACATAGGTTAGGTATACTGGGCGACGGATGTAAGTGCAGATTTATCTAAAAGAGATTCCAATTGATTAATGGTCGTAAGGATCTTGTCGAGAGTTTCAGTACCCAACCAAATTTCTTCGAGTGTTACCGAGCTGGTCGGCGTGAGAAGGAGGAGAAGTGGTGGTGGTGGTGGTGGTGGTGGTGGTGGTGGTGGTGGTGGGGGGTAGGGGGAGAAGGTAACGTCGAGTTTATGGTAAATTTCGGTTTTGAAGAAATGGACGTAGAAAGATCTTTGCCCATTTTCCCTCCAAACTCTCGAGGAAAGATAAAAATATTTGAGATTTTATTCGGCTTAACTTTCAATTACGATCGTTCGATCTATGCAATGTCCACCTTTATTGCATCCGAAACAATGCTTAGAACGTTTCATTCGAACGTATGCGTGTGGGCGTGTTCGTTTGTGTTCGTGCGTGGGCGTGGAATTCAAGTTCATTAAATTTTATTTTATTATATTTGATACGCAATTCCGTCAAGTTTATTGCGATTTTAAAATCGATCAAGTAAATTCGTATAGTTTATCGAACATACGCGTACGTTATGTCGGGGAATAAGTTAGTGGCGTTTTTAAACAGATGTCTTTGATTTAAAAAAAAAAAAAAAGCTACGAATTTATTCCCCAACACACACACACACACATATATATATATATATACATATATATGAATAAAAAGAGAAATATAAAAAATGAAAGAAAATGGAAAAAAGTTGAAGGGGGCGAAAATGAATGAATGAATGAATGAATGAATAAATAAATAAATAAATAACTTTCTTGGATTTTTTTTTCTTTTATATTTTTACAAAGCAAACAGTATCGATATTGTTTTCACTTGCACGTAACATGAAAATCGTAAATGGCAAAGGGTGCATCGAAATTACTATGCAATTATTCGGAGTAAAGAAGGAAAGAAAGAGAGAGAAACAAGGAATATACATACATACATACATATACATATATATATATATATATATATATATATATATGTATATGTATGTATGTATGTATGTATATATATATACACATATGTGTATCTGTTTAATAGATAGGTACACCCTTATAAAGTTTTGCGTTTGTTAATCATAAAATTGGCAGTTTCACACGGTTCTCGAGAGACCATGGCCATGTTCGTCCTGTTCATCTCCTACACATCGTCTTTCTCTCTCTCTCTCTCTATCTCTCTATCTCTCTTTTCTTTTTTTAAACTCTTTTCAAAGATTAAAGAGGAAGTAGCGAGAGATATATATAGAGAGAGAGAGTGAGTGAGTGAGTGAGAAGGAAGAAACTTCTACGGGAGCTCCGCAATTACCTGCAATTTATATTACGATCGTTCTACGCTACATTATTGACTCGTACCAATGTGTGCGTGGGCATGCAGATTATTGCATTTGTAAAAGTTTTTGAAGAGAGAGAGAGAGAGAGAGAGAGAGAGAGAGAGAGAGAGAGAGAGAGAGAGAGAGACTATGTGAGAGAAGTTATACACTTTTAGATATTAATTATGTGCACGAGTATAATAAAGGAAAAAGAAAAAAAAAAAAAATGGAAAGAAAATGAAAGAAAAAAAAAAGAAACATTACAAGAATAACGATTTAATAGATTTAATAAGTACTTGCCAATTCTTCTTAAAAGGGGAAATAAAAAGTAACGAGAAAAAGAATGAAAGAAAAATAAAAACGTGACGAGCAATGTATATATATATATATGAATTATAACAATAATAATGAAAATTATAATGATAATAATAATAACAATAATAACAATAACAATAACAATAATAATGATAATAATAATTAAAAAAAAAAAAAAAAAAAAAGAATTAAGGACAAAAGGAAAAGAGCGTGGAGGATCTTCGAGGATATACCTAAGGCAAAAAGTAAAGAGAAGTTAAGAAAGGAAAAGTGTAAGAATAATAAGAGGAAGAAGTGGAAGAAAAAGGAAGAAGGGGAAGGAAAATGTGGAAGGAGAGGAAAAGATGGAAGAAGTGGAATAATAATAATAATAATAATAATAATAATAACAATTACAAGTATTTCGAAATATTTCGTTTTGCGATCTTTCTTTTTTTCTCTCTCTCTCTCTCTCTCTCTCTTTTTTTTCCCTATCTACGTTTAGAAAGTCTAAGAGAGAAAGATGTAGACGAGTAGACAGACGGATAGACAGACGGATAGACAGATAAATAGATAAATAGATAGATAGATAGATAGATAGAGACAGAAGAGACAGAGACAGAGATAGAAACTAAGATGGAGACACAGACAGAGACAGAAACAGAGACAGAGAAATAGGGAGGTGGAAGTATAGAGAGAAAGAGAGAGAGAGATAGATAGATAGAGAGATAGGTAGATAGATAGAGAGAGATAGATAGATGAATAAAGAGAGATGTAAAATTGGCAAGAGAAGAATCCTGTTTTGTATGAAAGAGAGAGCTAGTAGATAGAGACAGAGAGAGAGAGAGAGAGAGACAGAGATAGAAACAAAGATGGAGACACAGACAGAGACATAGACAGAGACAGAGATAGATAGATGTGGATATAGAAATAGGGAGGTGGAAGTATAGAGAGAGAGAGAGAGAGAGAGATAGATAGATAGATAAATAGATAGATAGATAGAGACAGAAGAGACAGATACAGAGATAAAAACAGAGATGGAGACACAGACACAGACAGAGACAGAGACAGAGAAATAGGGAGGTGGAAGTATAGAGAGAGAGAGAGAGAGAGAGAGAGAGAGAGATAGATAGATAGATAGAGATAAAAACAGAGATGGAGACACAGACACAGACAGAGACAGAGACAGAGAAACAGGGAGATGGAAGTATAGAGAGAGAGAGAGATAGATAGATAAATAGGTAGATAGATAGAGATAGATAGATAAATGAATAAAGAGAGATGGAAAATTGGCAAGAGAAGAATCCTGTTTTGTATGAAAGAGAGAGCTAGTAGATAGAGACAGAGACAAACAGAAACAAAGATAGAGAGAGAGAGAGAGAGATAGCAAAAGAGAGGATGGGCCTTATTACCGACGGGATCAAACGGTCGTTGGGGTGTTAACGGCCCACGCTCGAGAAGCAAACCGAACGTTAAGGTTTGACCCGTTGGTGGAGGTTAACGTCGAGTTACGCTCCCCCCTCCACCTTCTCCCCTTCTCTCTCTCTCTCTCTCTCTCTCTCTCTCTCTCTCCGCCCTTTATTCTTTCTTCTCTCTCTCTCTCTCACTCTATCCTTCAAGTCTCTTCTATATCTTTCGATCTTGATCTCTTTCTCTCTCTCTCTTATTCTCTCTCTCTCTCTCTCTCTCTCCTCCCTCTCTATTTCTCTTAGTCTCTCTCTCTCTCTTTCTCTCTCTTCATCTCTCTCTTACTCTGTCACTCTTACGTTCTCATTCTCGTTCCTTCTCTCTCTCTCTCTCTCTCTCTCTCTCTTCATCTCTCTCTTACTCTGTCACTCTTACGTTCTCATTCTCATTCCTTCTCTCTCTCTCTCTCTCTTCATCTCTCTATCTTTCCATCTTTCTATCTTTCTCCGTCCATCTTATTCTTTTTCTTTACTCTCGCACTTGCCTTGCCTTGCCTTGCCTTGCGCATTAACGGCCAAACCAAACCTTCGGACCCTTTCCCAATGACCTTCAGGTCAAATAAAATATCCTTGTAGCATGTCGCGCAGTTTTACTTCCCAACATTTCTCTACGGTCAGTGTACGCGTGTCCGCGTTTCCGCGTACATCGTCGAGTCGACAATTTTCCCTTCCCGAGTGTTGCTTTCCCTTTCTCTTCATTCCCTCCCTTACGTAGAGTCCTGATTTTTTAATTTTTTTCTCTTTTTCTTTTCCTCTTCTTCTTCTTCTTCCACTTATTTTTTCATTATTATTATTAATAATTCCTCCCTATCCCTCTCTCTCTCTCTCTCTCTCTCTCTCTCTCTTTCCTCTCTCTCTATCTATCTCTATCAATCCATCCATCTATCGATCTTCCTGTCACTATCTTCCATCGTTCGTTCACGTCTTTATTTCGCGTCATTTGATCGAATTTACGTGGGTTTTTTGTTTTCCTGTATTTTTTATTCTTTTTTCTTTTTTTTTTCCTTGATCGTTCTCATTTGATTCGTTCGTTCGTTCGTTCGTTCGTTCGCTCGCTTTTTCAATTTTTCACTTTTACCCCTCCTTCGATTTCCTCTCCCTCTCTTTTTTTTCTTCGATCTTTCGTGGAATTTTTGTTCGTTCGATTTTTCTTTCTCTTTTTTTTTTTTTTTATTTGTGGCGCAAATCTCCCGAACTCCGCGATCGAACCGAACCCACCAACCCCTCTCTCTGTCTCTTCCTTCAAGCTACCCTCCGTCCGTCCCAAGTTACGTGCGTTCGCGACCTTGGATATCAGTGTGATGCGGAAAGATTAATCCCTAACTTGACGTCGCTAATACTTTCGGAGCGAGTGCGGGAACGTGCGCGCGCGCGCGCGCGCCCTCGAAATCTGGCGGCGCGAAAATTCGATAACGCATTAGATCATCGCCGAGTTTGAGAAGGGGACGATTTCTATCATGCAGGTTAGTAACATCGAACAAGTTTTGTTTCTTTTCCCTTTTTTTCTCTCTTTTTTTTTTTTTTTTTTTCTTTAAATAAATTTTTAACACGAACGTATGTATATGTGTGTTGTGTCGTCAAGGATGAAATTCGTAGAACAAAAAAAAAAAAAGGAAGAAAAGAAAAGAACGGGCAAATTAAAAATGTATCAATCACGAATTAATTAAATCCACGACGACCCGAGATATATCCGTACGTATATAATGTTAATAATTTGTTTATAAAAAAAAAAAAAAAAATATTTATGTGTATAACAAAAAAAAAAAAAACGGCGAACGTAGGAGCGAACGCAGAGGATGAGTTTTTTCATTCGAGCATTTCGTTTCTCTTGTGGGGTATTTTGTCCTTTTTTTTTTTTTTTTATTATACTCTCTCATTCGTGCAATTTATCAGTACTCTCAGGATTATACAGATAGGTTCTCTGATTCGCTCGAATCAAAATTTTATTTTGTTTCATTCATAAATGTATTTATCGAAACCTACGAGTCTCTCCCGCACCCTCGAACGTTTAATTTATTAATCGTTGGGATTTATAATCAGGATTAATAATCCTGCTACGAACGTAACCAACGAATCCTTTCGGGTGGGTTTTTTGTGGGTTGAGTGGATCGGGATTCGAAGGGGGTTAGTGATTAAGAAAAAAAAAAAATATATATATATATATACGGAAATTTATTCGCGTTGGACGAGATCAATCTGTCGATTATATTTTCTAAATCCCACGATAATTTCTTTCTCCAATCCATTTTAACGTCACTCTCAAAGTGTGTATCGAACGACGTTAAAATTAGAATTTCTCATTCCCACGAACGAAATCCTTACGGAATCCTGCCCGATTTGTCGTTTGCTAGCGAGTCTTGTGATTCCAACGTAAAAAGAAAAAAAGAAAAAAAGAAAAGTGAAGAGGAAGAACTCGAAATGAAAGAGAAATAAAAAAATAAAAATAAAAATGAAAGTAAAAGTAGAAGGTGTATCAAAAAAAAAAAAAAAAAAAAAAAATAATAACGGGACGCCCAAACGAACAGAAAAAAAAAAAAGAAAAAAAAATATATAAAATATTAACGTACGTGTTACGTTCGAAACGTTTGACGGGAAATAATTGAAAGTTCATTTTCGTACGGTTTGCGCCTTGGCACAAAATGGCGACTCGTGCAATATGGCGAAACGGCGAAACGGTCGGGATGATATTTTGAAATTTCTTAGTTTCTCGAGAGTGGCGTCGTTGTCTTTTTCGTCGTCGTAGTCGTCGTCGGGGTAGTCGTTGTCGACGCCGCCGTTGGCGTCGCCGCCGTTCTTGGCGTCGTCATAGGCGCCATTAGAAATATTCGTCCGGTTGTTGCGTTGGCGTTCCTGAACGTATTCCCTCGACCCAACTTTCAGTATTTTCTGGGATACCTAATCAACCGTGACTATCGACTTTTCTTTTCTTCTCCCCTCATCCCCTTTAACCCCGCCACCATCCCCTTACACCCCCCTCTCTTATTCTCTCTCTCTGTCTCTCTCTCTGTCTCTCTCTCTGTCTCTCTTTTTCTCACTTTCATTCTTTCATTTTACACTCCCGTGTCCTTCATTCCTTTCTTTCTCTCTTTTTTTTTTCCCTTCCATCTTTCTTTCTTTCTTTCTTCCTTATCTTATTTCGTTCGTTTCTAATAGGAATTTTGAAAACGTGCGGAATGTCGGAATGTCAGACACGTTTGCGTTGCTAAAATCGCGAGCTTGGAAAGAAGAGAAAAAAGAGAAGAAAAAAAAAATGAAAAAAAAAAGACAAAGAGAAGATTCTCCGTGCGGAGTAATTGGCATGTTGGATTTCATTCTTGGCGTCCATTTTGTTTCCGCGTTCATTGCTGATTCCGCTTTTCTTTTCTTTTCTTTTCTTTTCTTTTTTTTTTTTTTTTTTTAGGACACTTGGTCGAATAGCGAGAGAAAGTTACGGCTTGATGATTTATATACATGTATATATGTATATATTTGTTTTTTCTTTTCGTGATATAAATAAAAATTGAGAAATCGATTCTGTCCTTTGTCTCGATCTATGACAAATTGATATTTGTTTATTATGTAAAAGGAAATATTATATAATATAATATATGAGTTTGTATATATATATAAGAAAACATATATTTTATTATATAAAATAACAAATGATCTCATATAACTATAATTGTTATAAATGTTATAATCGACGATAGTTGTTTAAAAAATTAAAACAAAAAGAAAGAAAGTAATAAAAAAGAAAATTTATTCTATTCATTCAGTCATTCGTACAACCGAATAAAATAGATTCATATATATATATATATATATATATATATATATATATATATATATATATATATATATGTACACACACACACACACACACACGTACGGACACACACACACATATATATATACATGAATATATATATATATATATATATATATATATATATATATATATATGTATGTATGTATATTTAAGAAAGAGACACCTTTTGTTGTACACAGTTCATGTTATCTTTGAAGAAATCGTAATCGCGTAAAATTGAAGTGCAATTTACCGGTTTCGTCGGACCACAGACAGGTGTTTTTCGAAGAAAAACTCGAAAAGAATAAATTCTCTCTCTCTCTCTCTCTCTCTCTCTCTCTCTCTTACCTCTTTCCCGCCCTCCTCTCCTTGCCACGTCTTTCACTCTTTTTTCCCCTTTTTTCCTTTCGCTGCAGAATTCGTTAGGCGGCCCGCATCCATTGTTCCTTAATCGGAAGTTGAACGATAAACACTTTGCATTTTAACGACACTTTATCTTGTAAATACAAATTTCAAAAAGTAAATTACATAGGTATATGTATATATGTATATATACACACACACACACACTATCACGCACTAACACACACGCGCACATACAGGTACACACACGCGTGTAATTTATATCCATTTTGTGTTTTATACTCTTCCGTATTATTTACGTGTAATCGTTTTAGCTCGATTCGTATTAATTACTTAAAATCATTCGTTCGAATTATTACGCGTAATTATCGTTCCTCTCCTTATTTTTATTCTCTTTCTCTTTCTTCCTCTTTTTTTTTTTTGAAATTTATTCGAGCTTGCTTTGCGAACGATAAAAAAAAATAATACTACGTATCAATAAAAAAAAAAAAAAATAAACGAGTCAACGAGAACGCGTACGCTTATACGTAAACTAACGTGCGCGCGAATTAATCGAAAATAATCGATCTTACATAAAGAGAAGCTATAATCGATAGATCGAACGAGAAGAAAGAATAAGTAAAAATCAAAGAAAAAAAAAAATATATTCAAATCAATCTCCCACGAGGAGATGGAAGAGGCAAGGCCCGTTTTAGTAATGAACGAACTCATTAAAAAAAATAAAAAAACGAACGAACGAACGATAGGATCGAGAGAGAAAAAAAAAAGAAAAGAGAGAGAGAGAGAGAGAGTGAGAGAAAAAAAAACGCGTAGATAATAATCGTGCGAAAGGATTCCGACGAGAGAAGAATCTATCTATCCGGCCTGGTAAAATTTAAAATCAATTTACCCCTCTATTTTTCCTCCCCACCCCGCGTTCCCTCGTCCCACTGTGTCCTCCTACCGTCTATCCCTCCGTTCCTTCCTTCCTTTTCCCCCCTCCCTGCAATCCATCCCCATCCAACACCACCACCATCCCCCTCACCAACCCTTTCCAAGTGGTGAAAACTTTCGCGGCTACGAATAAATGATTTCGATTGGATAAAACCCCGTGGAAATTGCAGGAGTTATAATCCCCTTGGTATCCAATGCGGCGTTAGTTATGTATATCGCTCTCTCTCTCTCTCTCGCTCGGTCGGTCACGTTCTTGATACGGTGGGCGTGTCTATCGGTCGGATACGTCGTCGGTCACGCCCATCGCACGGGCGTAACCGAATACGTGCGACTCGCCGGTTCACCCTCATTGGCGTTCGCGGCTCCCTTTGGGATTCGGGTGGGGGTACGGTGGGTGGGGGCTAAGCGTCCAGCCGAAGCGGAGACCGACTGCACTCGGTCAGATCGCAAGAGGACGCGAATGCGCGCGCGTCTAATAAGGTTCCGTCCTGCTTGTCTGTGTGTGGTTTTTTTTTCGTCGTGTGTCGTGTGCCTTTCTGTATTAATTATTATTTATCTATCCATCTTATCTTGTCTTTCTATCTGTTTATATTTATATATATTTATACATATATATATATATATATATATCTATCTTCCCCCGTACCTCCCTCCTCCTCCTCCTCCTCATACTTCTCGTTCTACTCTCTGTCTTATTCTAATTGTGCGTGCGTGCTTGCGTGTGTGTGCATTCGTGCATTCGTGGCTTGCATATTCGTGCGTGCGTTAATTGCGTTCATTCTTTCGTCCGCGTGCGAATAATTATCTGTCGTCGTTTATACATATACATATATATAAATATATGTATGTATATGTATATATATAAATGTAGTTTCATTAGATAGGATATAATATTCGTATATATTCGGTTACGGTGTACTTTCGGTATTGGAGCGATTGGATTTGAAAAAAAAAGAAAAATAAATAAATATAGTGGAAGAAAGAGAGAGAGAGAGAGAGAGAGAGAGAGAGAGAGAGAGAGAGAGAGAGTGAGAAAAAGAGTAAAAGAGAAAAAGAGTAGATTGACATAAAAGACTAAAGAGAAACAGAGAGTGAGAGAGGAAAGAAATGAAATGGAGTAATCGAATAAATGGATTGATCGTATATTCCAAAAAAAAAAAAAAAGAAAAGAAAAGGAAAAATCGAACGCGCGCGTAGTTTTTTTTTCGTTTATAATTTCGATAAAACGGAGTTTAAAATAGAAAAGATGTGGAGGAATATGAAGTAGTAGGAGAAGATAAAGAGGATTGAGCAGTGGAAGAAGAAGAAGAAGAAGAAGAAGAAGAGAAAGAGAAAGAGAAGGGGAATAAAAGAGAGAGCAAAAGAAAAAGAATAAGAAGAAGAAATATATTAATTCGTATCGATCGAGATAACGGGAAATAAATCTAAGTAGTCGTCTCTCGTCGGTGAACGTTGATTTAAAGGAAAAAAAAAAAAAAAGATAGAAAAAAAGTGAGAGAGAGAGAGAGAGAGAAAAAAAGGGAAAACGGACGAAAGAAAAGAAAAATAGAAACAGGAAAAAAATATTATACATACATATATTCATACGTATATACATACATACATATATATATATATATATATATATATATATACGTATGTATGTATGTGTGTGTATATAAGAGAAACGACTGAAAAAGTAAAACGAAAGGGGGAGGAAAAAAGGGAAAATTTCGGGGAAAAGAGTGTTAGTGTCGTGTTTCTTATCCCCACTCTCTCTCTCTCTCTCTCTCTCTCTCTCTCTCTCTCTCTCTCTTTCTTTCTATCTCACTTTCGGGGTTATCTATCTATCTCGCTCGTTTTCGAGAGGATTCTTTCGAACGGGCGCGTCTTCTTCGCCGTGCGTACGAAATAATCGTCAGTCTCTCCGTCGACGGCACGGCGTAAACTCCCATGGACCATAGACCATTCTCTTTTCTCTCTCTCACACACACACAAACACACAAACACTCACACTCACACGCGCACACGCACACGCACACGCACAAAATCCGTTTAATCACCTTACTCATTTACTCATTTTTACTCTCTTTCTCTCCCGCTCCGTTCCTATTTTCATTTTACAATCTAAATATCTATTTCCTATCCTTATTTTTTTTTTTCTTTTTTTTTTTTTTAATCTTCCTTCCTCATTTCTTCCTCTTTTTTTTTTTCCCTATTAACTGAAATATCTCCACCTATCACACTCCCCGTTTCCGGTATATATGATCCTCAATCATTAATATTCGCATTTTCTCGTTATCGATCGTTCGATTCTATTCGATTAGATCTAACGAAGAAGAATTGTTTTTTTTCTTCTTTTTTTTTTTTTTTTTTTTTTTTTTCGAAGAACCTTTCGCGTGCCTTCTCCCTTCCGTCCTTGTTAAAATTTTGTTATCACTGATCTAACTCCATCCCGATTATAGATAGATATATTTATATATATATATATATCGAGTATATATGTACGTATATATTTTTGTATATATGTACGTATATATATATATGTATGTATGTGTGCGCGCGCGTATATCTTATTTTTCTCTTTTCGTTTTGTGCGAAGAATGATCGAAGTGACGTGTTTCGCAGTGCAATAGTAAAAAAAAGAAAAGAAAAGAAAGATTGATATAAACGACTGACCGACTGACTGATCGATTTGATTAATTAATTTAATGAACGAACGAACGAATTTAATGAATAAATTAATTAATGATCGATCGATTAAATATATATATATATATTCAAATAAATAAATAAATGATTGAAATAATTAACGAAGGCTCGAGTGTGGAAGAAGAGGATAAGAAATAATTAGACGCTTTAGAGGTACGAACGAACGGACAAAGAGAGAGAAAGAGAGAGAGAGAGAGAGAGAGAGAGAGAGAGAGAGAGGGAGAGAGGGAGAAAGAAAAGATAAAGAAAGAGAAAGAGACAGAAAAAGAAAGGAAGAAAGAGACGGAGTATAGAGGTTAATTAATTGAACGATTAAAGAGATAAATAAAGGAGTAAGAGAGAAGGAAGAAGAAGAATAATAATAACAATAAATAGAGACGGAGATGACCAAATAATGATTACGAAATAATATCGCAAATATCGTCCTTTCTCTTTTAACACACAAAGAAAAAAAAAAGAAAAAAAAATTCAAGAAAGACAAAAATTCATAACTCGTGAGTAAATGATATTTTAACGGTGCGTTAAACATTTTATTTTATCTCGTAGTTCTCTCTCGTTCTATATACATACATACATACATATATATATATATTTATATATATATATATATATATATATGTATATATGTATCTGCAATTACACACATGTATGCTCTCATTCTCACACACACATACATACATATATATACATATATATAATTTTGAATAAATGAAGAATCTTTCGATTAAATAATTAACGAAGCGTGTTGACACGAGAAGAAACTATATGATAGAAAAAGAGAGATTGTGAAAGAGAGAGAGAGAGAGTAAGAGGAAAAAAGTAATAAGAACGAAGAAGACATATATGCATATACATATATCTCTCTCTATATGTGTGTATGTATATCAAAGATCGGAGTATAAAAATTAAGGACTTTTAAGGATAAAGAAGAAGAAGAAGAAGAAGAAGAGAAGAAGAAAAACGGAAGATACTTAAGAGCATATATATATATATATATATATATATATATATATATATATAACGAGTGGTGAAAAAAGCAGGAAGGAGAGGGGAAGGAAAAGATACATCAAGCGAGAAGAAGGATCATCGAGAGTGAGAGAGATAGAGAGAGATAGAGAAAAGGAGAAGAAAAGGAAAATTTTTCTTTTTTTTTTATTTTCTTCTTCCTCTTTCGATTTTCTCCCTCAAACCCTTCGGCCCTTTACTTTTCGACGCCGTTCTCTTCGTCCCTTACCACCACTGCTGGACAATTTTACGTCATCGTTCGCTCGTATTTTTCAATCCTTTGAACACCGCCGAGCTCCTCCTCTCACTTCTTTTTTATAAAAAAACAGTGTCAGAAAGAGAGAGAGAGAAAGAGAGAGAGAGAGAGACAGATAGAGAGTTTCAACGTGCGCGAATAATAATCGGACGTGTATTCGTACGATCCTAAATACTACTATACGAAGAAGAACAAGAAGAAGAAAAAGAAAAAGAAGAAGAAGAAGAAGAAAAAGAAGTTGTCCATTGAATAATTCCAATTCGTCGAACAATTTGTTCCGTTCCTTCGTTCCTTTTTTTTTCTTCCCTCTTTTTCTACTTTCTTACGTTTTTTTTTTGATTTTTTTTTTTTTGATTTTTTTTTTTTTTTTTTCTTAACGTACAACCCCGTCGTCTTCGCGTCGTGCCGTCGTTCGTAAAAAAAAAAGAAAGAAAGAAAGAAAGATAAAAAAAAAAAATATTTAAAGAAACGACAAAAAGGTTCTGTCCCCTTCTTCCTCGCCCACCCCCGCCCCCGCCCCACCCCCTCCCTCCAACCCTTTTCAATTGTCACGTAAGAAGATCGTACATTAAATCGTTACGGCCGCAGCGCCGAATTAATCAGTCAAAATTCGGGTTAAGAACAAAGAACCGTTGCCATCGTACGCGATGGAAATGAGCGACGATTATCAGGACATGGTTAATCCTGGCGGTGGCGTGACTATGGGGAATATACAACCTATGGGACACCATCGGCACACACCTGAAAGCCCATTGGTAAGGAGAACTTAATATTGATTAACATTTTTCTATTTCTAGTCCTCTTTTTCTTGTAATCATTTTTTTTTCCTTCTTTCTTTTTTTCGTTTTGCGTTTTTGTACGTTTGTTTAACCTTTTTTTATTTATTTATTTTTTTTACTTCTGATCGTCAACCTCGTCGATTTTAATTGTTTTCGTTTTTTGTTGTTTTTTTTTTTTCCTATTTCGTTTATTTTTATTTCTTGATTTTTGTTCGCTCGAACGAACACCTCTTTCGGATCATTCGTTTGAAAATCTTTCGTCCTCGTTTGGGTGACATCTGTGAGATTCGGGGGTGGTTTGGGTTGGGGTTGGGGTTGGATTGGGGTTTATGGGATACGTCTGTACACGTACGTTTGTATAACATATACGTATACATGATATATTTAAGAATACCTGCAGGTATATACATAATATATCCGATAATTGTTAAAATAGAGAGATATGTGTGTATATAAATATAATATATATATTTAATATATTATATTGTTTATTATATATTTGTAATATTATTTAACCGTTTAGATATATATATATATATATTTATTTATTTATTTACGTGTAGGATATATGTATTATTTTATATTTATCGGAATTATGTTCGTTAGAAGTCCTTAGTGTTAATGTTTGTCTTTTTTATCCAATTTTTTTTGTCTTCTTATTTTTCTGTTTCTTTATTTGTCTTTTCTCTCTCTCTCTCTCTCTCTCTCTTTCTCGTTAGATTATTTTCGTCTTTTTAAGTCTTTTCGTTAAATCGAACGTATTTATACGTATATATACATATATATATATTTTTTTTTTCTTTGCGATTTCTCGAGCGTTCGTTGGTCGTCGTGTTTTTGCGTCCGTGTTTTTCTGCCGCTTTTTATTCCCCCTTCCCCTTCTCCTCCTTCCTCTTCCTCCTCGTCTTCTTTCTCTTTTTTGCCTCACTTTTTTGTTTCTCTCTCCTTTTCTTCTCTCTTCTTTTCTTTCCCTGATCTTGTTATTATTTCATTTAAGTATTCTATATATACCATATTATATATATATATATATATATATATATATATATATATATATGAGAGATAGATAGATAGAGAGAGAGAGAGAGAGAAAGATAGATAGATGTACACACACACACACACACACACACACACACACACACGAGCGCGCATAGACATAAATCATCGACGTGTGTTCGGTCGAACGAATGATATTCGGGACATTTAGAATTGGGTATAGATTATATAGATTTAGATTTATTTATATCAGTTTAATATAGATATAGAGACGTATAATGAGGACGGTATATACTATATATTTTGCTATGGTAGGGTGATGGGAGGATCGGAGAGGGGAGGGGGCTATGGTACGTATCCGTAGAGAGACTGAGACGATATATCGCGTAGAAAATATTTCGTAGAATCGATTCGATCCATTCGTTTACGTTCGTTTTTCTCCGCATACGTGAGTACATACATGCGTTCGTGTGTGTACGTTTACGTGTACGTTTACGTGTGTGTGCGTGTGCGTGTGTGTGTGTGTGTTTTGAGCTTATTATGAGAATACAATTTATCGTTTAATATACATATTCCTTATGACATTCTTTAACGTATGTTTAAAAGCGGACGATACGTATACGTTTTTGTGTATGTACGTGTGTATGTACGTGTGTATGTGTGTGTGCATGTATTTATGTATGTATGTTGAGAAGATATTTGTGTGTCACGTGACATTTCCAATTGGCAGACCGAAACATTTTCTCGCACGAGTAATTTAATTTAACGTGTGAATGTGGTCCTTGCCAAAAGGAATACCTAAATCTCTTTCTCTCTCTCTCTCTCTCTCTCTCTCTCTCTCTCTCTCTCTCTCTCTCTCTCTCTTTCTGTCTGTCTGTCTCTCTCTATCTAACTCTGTTTCTCCGTCCTTCTCAATCTTCTTCATTGAGCCATGAAGTTTCGTGGCAAGGTCAAGAAAAGCCAAGTTATTATTCCTTTATGCCGATTATATATGTGTCTGTGTGTGTGTATGTATGTGTGTTTATGTGTGTGTGTGTGTGTGTGTGGAGGTAAATAAATTAACCTTTATACGATCCAAGGGAATATATAATTTTGTTGTAATAAAAATCAATCGGGTTAATAAATAATACATAAATATGTTGAAATTTAATATCACATATGAAACGTTAAAACGTTGATGTACAATAATTGATTTGCAAGAATTTTTGGCTCGTATCAATTATTTTATATATATATATATTCAGTCTTTTGATTTCAATCTTTTAATTTCTTTATTACGGAGATATTCTAAA
>OU427014.1:2614510-2637010 GCA_911387935.1 Dolichovespula saxonica
TATATCGGGTGCATAGTGGATTTGGTTGGGTTTTCGCGAGGGTTGGTAGGAGGTGGCGGGGAGGAGGAGGAGGAGGAGGAGGAGGAGGAGGAGGAAAGAGATTAGATCGGTCGTCTAATCGTTCGTGCGCAGAATCCCTTAAAATGCGTCAACCCTTTCGCACGTACAGAAAGACAGAAAACAGAGATAGATGGATGGATAGATTGTGCGTGCGTGTGTGAGAGAGAAAGAGCGAGAGAGTGAAAGAGAGAGAGAGAGAGAGAGAGAGAGAGAGAGAGACAGAGAGAGAGAGAGAGAGAATGATAAAAGAGTGGCGATTTCGACGTTAGTATAGTTGAAAGTGGGGGGTGGGTGGAAGGTGACGTAGGTGGGGGATCATGAGCGTTGCGAACGTAGACCGCGACGAAAAGGGGGAGCGAATGAAACGATGAGAGGAAAAAAAAGCTAAGACTAGAGTGGATCCTGATTGGTCCGTTTTACGGCGCCTGTCGCGCCGCCGCCGCCTCCGGTCACGCCTGCGGTTTCTCACGCCAATATATATATATATATATATATATATATATATATATATATATATATATTATAATAATATATATATAATAATATATATATATTATATATATAATATTATATTAAATATATTAATAATATATATTAATAATATATATATTAATAATATATATATATATATTATATATATATAATATTATATATATTAATATTATATATATTAATATTATATTATATATATATATATTATTATATATTATATATATATAATATATAATATATATATATTATATATATATTATTATATATATATATATATATATATATATATATATATATTATTGTATATAGATAAATAGATAGATAGATAGATAGATAGATAGATAGATATGTTATGGTTTATTCCGCCTCCTGGGACTAATATTGATATGCATCATACATGATCGTTTTTATTTTTGTCACTATTATTATTATTATTATTATTATTATTATTATGATTATGATTATGATGATGATTATTATTATTATTATTATTATTATTATTATTATTATTATTATTATTTGTTGTTGTTGTTGTTGTTTTGATCGTTCCATTATTCTTTTTTGCTTTTCTTTTTTTCTTTCTTTATTTTTTTTCTTTTTTTTTTTTTTTTTCAATTACTATTACTTTGTAGGAATATAGTTCTCTTTCGTTCCGTTTTAATTTTCCTTTTAATTTCTTCGTATTTTCTTTCTTAAATTCTTCTTTTTTAACAAACACGAAAAAGAAGAAAAAGAAAAACATAACGAAGGTAAGGAAATGAAAGGAAAACAAAAGAAAAAAAAGAAAGGATTAATTAATTTATTATTTTTCTTATCTTCCTTTAACGAGAAGGTGATATTGACAAATAGAGAAAGAGAGAGAGAGAGAGAGAGAGAGAGAGAGAGAGAGAGAGAGAGAGAGAGAGAATGATTTACGAATAGACGAAGAAAACGAAAAGAGAAACGATAGATAATAATTTTCTAAGCTAACGAATAAATAAATGAACGAATAATTTAAATAAATTAAATAAATAAATAAAAAAATAAGATAAATTAAATGTTAAAATAATATAATATAACATAGCAAAACGCAATTATTATCTCGCGGACGAATAGGATTGGAAATATTCGATTGGGTACAATCATGTAAATCAATCTTTTCGCAAATTTGCATTAGCCCGACGATGCGGAAATCCGCGTATTGCGGATTCTCAACTTTCACCAAGTTAGTTGTCCATTTAATACCGAGGAATATAATGCCTTTATTCTCTGGATAGACACGTAACGATTTAGTAGTCAACGTGCAGAGATGCGTGTAATAAAAGAGGACAACAATAATTTCCTCGAAAGTTTCCTTGTCTCTCTCTCTCTCTCTCTCTCTCTCTCTCTTTCTTTCAAATACTTTTTCGCTCTTTTATAGACCCGTATATTCGAAACGATTATACATACTGTACAATGTATATATATATATGTGTGTGTGTGTGTGTGTGTGTATATTGCACATAAATTATTTTCCTCATAGGGAAAGTCCGCCATTTTTGCCTTCAATAAGTCATTACTAATCGTTGATTTTTTCTCGAGATATCGATGTACTTTCTGTCAATATTTATATATATAGATATATAATATCTATACATATGTATAAAATGTATATTATCGTGTTTGTGCCGCGTACGCTCGTATGTACGTATTATGTGTGTATACACACACACACACACACACACACACACACATATATATATGTATATATATATGTATATGAAATATATATTTCAACGAACCATTTGTAATCGCTCGCAAATTATTCGCCGACTATGACGATTATCGATCGACTTAGGCGAATATATATATATATATATATATATATATATATATATATATATATATATATAAATATATATATATATATAGGTGTTCGTTGGTTTTAACCTGAACCGGCACGCGATCATTTTTCTTTCTTTCCTTTTTTTTTCTTTTTTTTTTTACCCTCTTCGTATCTCATACGAAACATTTATTTACTGATATTATTCGTTGGATTAATAATAATAATAATATATCGACAGATGTATCGGAATTTTTTCAAATTTTTAAAATGTTTTTCTATTATTATTTATTTTTATATTATTATTTATTTGTTTCTTTTTTTTATTTTTCTATAATCGTTGCTTACCGACTATTAGTTTCGTTTTAATTTTTTTTATTTTTTTATTTTACGGTCAAGTATCTTCCATAATTAAATACATTCGTTACATATCTTATGTAATAATGAAATATTCGTTACGATCGAACGGTAATTTCGTTTTATTGCTCCTTTCGTCTTTTGCAATTTTTTTTTTTTTTTTTTATCATTTTCGTTAATAAACGAGACAAATTTCAGACGGAATAAATAAATAGATGGATATGTAAATAAATAAATAAATAAATAAATAAGTGAAGTAAGTTCGGCGTAAATCTCGAGAATCGAGAAAAGATCGGACGTGGATGTGATCTATGTATAAATATAAAAGGAAAAGAAAAATTAATATATAAAAACAAGGTATAACGAAAGAAAAGAAAAGATATAAAAAACAAAAAATGTAGAAAACAAGGAAAAAGGAAAAATAATAGAGCGAAACGAGCCGGTACATAACAATGACGCTTCTAATTACGTTTAATCGTTTCCCCATATTATCGCTTTTTATTATTATAACCAAGGCGACATAGCGATCGTTAATCGTCATTTATACACATATATCTGTATACATACATACATACATACATACATACATAATTACATACATACATACATACATACATACATAATTACATACATACATACATACATACATACATACATACATACATACATACATACATACATACATACATACATACACACATACATACATACATACATATATATATATATATATATATATATATATATATATATATATATATATATTTATATATCTATCGACTGTACATCTAATTACGCTACCGATTATTAAACATACACAAATATATATATATATATATATATATATATATATATACGCGTATATATAAGTCGTACGAGTTTTTAATTGCATATGGATTTGCGCGCGCGAGCGCGCACTAATCAACAACTCGCAAAATTGAGGTTTATAGTTACATATTCCGGCTAAGACTTTCTTGCTACGAACGGGGCACAATGTAATATATTTATTATACTTGGCCATTTCGTAACGTAAGCTTCGTTTTATTAGCACGCTTACGGATTTTCTCGAAACCGTTTGATAATTGTTAGGTTTAGACTCTCCCATATCGCTTAATGAGAATCTATGTATTGGACAAAGAGCAATAAGTAAAAAAAAAAAGAATAGAAAAGAAAAAACGATCTAACGTCGATCTCGTAAAGACGTGAGGGGGGAGGGAGGGGTACAATTTTTTGATTTTCGAAAGCGAAATGAGGGAAGAAAAAAGAAAAGAGAGAAAATAGAAAAAAAGAAAAAGAATCAAGAAATCTCTCTCTCTCTCTCTCTCTATTTCTATTTCTTTTTAGACAGGTCGTTCGTATTTTAGAAAGCAAAAAATAAAAATAAAAATAAAGAATAAAAAAAAAAAATCAAAATCTCTCTTTCTCTCTATCTCTCTCTATCATTTTTGGACAGTTCCACTCTGTGGATTTTCGAAAGCAAAAAAAAAAAAAAAAAAAGAAACAAAAATAAATACAAAAGAGAAAAAATATCAAGAAATCTCTCTCTCCCTCTCTCTCTCTCTCTCTATCTATCTATCTATATATCTATCTATAAATCAATCTATCTATCATTGATAATTTCTAAATTAAATTTTCTAAAAAAAAAAAAAAAAATCAGTAGAAAGAAATAAAGAGAAAAAAAGGAAAAAAGAAAAAAATCAAGAAATCTCTGCTTCCTTTCTCTTTCTCTCTCTCTCTTTATTTATCTATCTATCTCATTGGACAAATCTTCCGGATTTTTTAAAATAAAAAATAAGAAAAAAGAAATAAAGAGAAAAATAGGAAAAAAAAATCAAAAAATCTCTGCCCCCTCTCTCTCTCTCTCCCTCTCTCTCTCTCTCTCTCTCCTTCTCTCTCTATCAATCTATCTCTCAATGGACAGTTCGTTCGGATTTTCTGAAACAAAAGAAAAAAAAAAAAAACAAGAAAAAAGAAAAAAAAAAGTGAAGAGAAAAGTAGAGAAAAAACATAAAGAAATCTCTGCCTCTATTTCTCTCTCTCTCTCTCTCTCTCTCTCTCTCTCTCTCATTCTTTCCTTTCGGACAGTTTGTTTGTTGTTGTCAGATCCCAAGTCAAGTGGGACTTTCTAAGGTTAGCACCCAATTGGCTCTGGCACCCATCGTGGCACCCTCTTGCCGCTTTGGAGAAAAGGTTGGAGAAAGGGCGACCATTAGGCGAGACTTATAAGGTGGCTACCGCCACTGTGATGGTGATGGTGGTCTTGGTCGTAGTCGTGGTCGTAGTCTTGGTCGTGGTCGTAATCGTGGTCGTGGTCGTGGTCGTGGTCGTGGTCGTCTTCGTCGTCGTCGTCATCGTCTCTACGTCTTCGTCTTCGTCGTTGTACTGTTCCATCTCGCTCGATGGTGTTCACCTTAGTTGGAAAAGAGACCCCATGCAGGTAATGGGGGCCCGGCACGAGCCTACCGATATTCACCTTTCACTTCCATCCCCCCTTCCTCCTCCTCCTCCTCCTTCATCTTCTTCATCTTCTTCTTCCGTTTCTTTTCTTTTCTTTTTTTTTATCTCTCTCTCTCTCTCTCTCTCTCTCTGTCTTTTTTTTTTCTTATCTTTTCTCTTACTTTCTTCTTTTTTCGTTTTCTTTTCTTTTCCCTTCGTTTTGTTTGTTTGTTTTTTTTTTCTTGCTCCCCTTTATCTTCTTTCCCATTTCGAGCTCCTCGGTTTTGCCATTTTCCATTCTCCCGACGAACTTTTTACGTTGGAATGAAATTTTATTTTTTTTTTTCGCTTTTCTTTTCTTTTTTCTTTTTTTTTTTGCTCGTTTGTCGGAATTAATCGTCGATATAGTATATTCGTCAGTAGCGCGTTTCTTTAATCTTGAATAATTTTTCGATAAATTATAAACATATATTTGTGTATATATATATATATATATGTAAATAATACATATAAAAAAATATTGTATATATATATATATATAATATATAAACAAAATATTGTATATATATATATATATATATATATATATGTGTAAAAAAATATTGTATACATATATGTAAATATATGTGCGTGTGTGTATGTATGTATATACATAATATATAATAAAATGTGTTGGTATTAAAATATTTCAAACGAAAAATATTATTTTTTATACATACATAGATACATTTTATACATGCATACATTCTTTTTTATACATACATACATACAAACATACATACATACATACATACATACATATATATATATAGGAATGATTATTGAAAGAAATTAGTGTTGTAATTACAAACGAATTTGCAGACAAGTTTAACGATCTTCTTCGACACAACGGGCCGTTGACACGTAATTTCGTTTCTATGTATACACACGAATACACACATAAACGCACGGGCACGCACAAACGAACACACATTCACACATTGATACGGACGTATATCTACATATATTATAGGAATTATGTTTCTCGAGAATTCTCTCTCTCTCTCTCTCTCTCTTTCTCTCTCTTTCTATCTCTCTCTGTAACGCCGTTACAGACAAACGTTAGTGGCAACGACACGTCGATATTGATCTTTGCATTTCACTCGCATCGGTCCGCCATCGTTAGCAACGTCTCGTAATATTCTTCCTTATTCTATACCAACTATAACGGTGATTCGACGTATCTAGTCTCAATTGATTAGAAAGTACACACATATACACATATACATACGTACGTACCTATATACATACATACGTACGTACGTACGTATGTATGAATACTGTTTGAAGATGAATTTTTTTCCTTTTTTTACACTCGTAAATTCAATCCTTTTCTTTTTTTATTCTGCGTGTTCGATATACTTTAAAGATTTCACATCTTTGTCTGTTAATATTTATTAAATATTATTATTATTATTGTTTTTTTAATAATAATAATGGTAATAACGCTTTATACGATTAGATATGAATAATTTAATTTAATTTAATTTAAATCAATTTCTATGAATACTGTTTGAAGATGAATTTTTTCTTTTTTTTTACACTCGTAAATTCAATCCTTTTTTCTTTTTTCTTTTTTTTTTAATTATTTTTCTTTTTCTTCTTTTTTTATTCCGCGTGTTCGATATACTTTAAAGATTTCACATATTTGTCTGTTAATACTTATTAAATATTATTATTGTTATTATTATTGTTTTTTAATAATAATAATGGTAATAACACTTTATACAATTAGATATGAATAATTTAATTTAATTTAATTTAAATCAATTTCGCTTTCGACAAAATTTCGCGGGCATTAGTAAAGTGACGACAACGCCCATCGTGTATTACACGTGACTATCGAAAATAAACGCGGCAAATTCGAAAGTTCAATTCTAAACAAATTTTAATCCAATATCAATAATAAGATAATTATTATTTTATTTTGTTTTAGTTTAAGTTTTATCGTTATTTAACGTTAGACGACAATGACGATGATTTATTTTCAATAATTATAATAATAAACAAATAAATAAATAAATGAATAAAAGAACGACGTACGTGAAAAACACGATATACAAGGTGTCACGTAAATTTTGAAACAATTTCATCGCGATCAATTGATTTATCTTCGATGTGTTTTATGACGAGGTGACAAAAAAAAAAGAAAAAATAAAGAAAGAAAATGTCTCCCAGTAAATTCGACGAGACGTGATTTTGATATAAAAGAGAAATAAAGCGAGAAAGCGAAAAAGAAAAGAAAAAGTCCAATGAAATTCGTGAAAAAATGTTCTCATCGGAGATACAATTTTGAATAATTACATTGAATTATTTTTAATGATCTCGTGAAACGATCTTTCTCAGTATTATCACCTCTCTCTCTCTCTCTCACATTTTCTTTCTCATTTTTTATTTCCTTTTACTTCTCGTAAGGTTGAAATATTTAATTTGAGCCATCGTTCGTATCTCGTGGGTCCTAAGTAAACTCCTAACATCGTCGTCGTAGTGTTCTCTTCATCTTCGTCGTCATAGTCGTCGTCATAGTCGTTGTCTTCATCCATGGGGTCGTAGTCGTTGTATTTGGTGGAATATATCGGCTCCGAGCACGACATTGGCCAGAGGTTAAACCCGTACGAGAGAAAAAGGCGAGAAACGGGTTTTCTCTTCGTCTTCCTCGTCTTCATGGTCTTCTTCATCTTCCTCATCATCATCATCTTCGTTTTCTTCATCTTCTTCATCTTCGTCTTCTTCGTCCTCGTCTTCCTCTTCTTCTTCATCTTCTTGTTCATCTTCATGTTCGAGCTCTCTCGTGCAAACAGCCCATGGACCCAGAAGAAGATGGTCCCTCTTGTTTACACTATGACTTTACTCGCTTTTTCCTCTCTCTCTCTCTCTCTCTCTCTCTTTCTCTCTGTCTACGTCGTTTTTTATTTCTTCATTTTCTTTTTTCTTACTACAGGTCGTCGACACTTATCTCACTCACTCTCTCACTCTCTCTCTCTCTCTCTCTCTCTCTCTCTCTCTCTCTCTCTCTCTCTCTCTATCTAACTAACTATCTATCTATCTATCTCTTTTCTTCCTTATTTTATTTTATTTTCTTTCCCTTCTCCTTTTCTTTTTTTTGTTCTTTTTTTTTTTTTTTATTATTGTTTCTTCTTTCTCGTATGCAATGAAAATCAAACTACATTGATTGTCATTTGTGAAAAATCAAACTACATTGATTGTCATTTGCGAAAAATCAATTGTATTAATAGTCATTTGTGAAAAATTCAAATTTTATTAATCATCGTTAACGATCGTTATAGTTAGCGTTCGATATTGATTCGAATTAATCGATTAATTGTAATCAATTGATTTACATCGCAATCGTATTCCGATCGAATCGTCTTGTATATATTTATATGCATTTTTTTCTTTTTTTTTTTTGAGAGCGAGAGAGAGAGAGAGAGAGAGAGAGAGAGACTTGAAATGAAAAACATTTATACGATTGACCCGATAAATTTAAAACCTTTCATTTCATTATTTTGCCGAAATAATAAATTATCCGAGATAACTTTACGTAATTATTTCTCTTTAATAATTTCATAATAAAATTGAAAGAATATTAATTAGAATATTAATAGACTCCAATATTACGTGTATATATATATACATACACATACACACACACACACACATATATATATGTATTAATTGGTAAGATAGTAATGTATCTATGTGGAAGTAGATCTGGGGGGGGGAGGGTAGGGGGTGGTTAGCCATTTTCTAAGGCATCATCGTGTACCTACTGAAATCATAAAACTGTACTGACAATGAGTGTAAGGCTTTGAAATCCAGTTTAACGCAATTACGTGGAAACGTATGCGAGATCGCAAGATTTTATTTTTATTTTCATTTTTTATTTTTATTTTTATTTTTATTTTTATTTGTCTCTCTCTCTCTCTCTCTCTCTCTCTCTCTCTCTCTCTCTCTCTCTCTCTCTCTCTCTCTCTCGCGAACGATTTATGGTAACGATAGAAGACAAATTAGAATTTTATTTTATCGTGCCGACACTGGTATAGATTTATTTATCGTTTCGACGTTTAATTTATTATCACATTACACATACATACATGCATACATACATACATACATACATACATACATAAATCTATATACACATACATACATATATATATATATATATATATATATATATATATATATATAATATATATAAAGAACAAAAAAAATGTAGAAAAGAAACAAAAAGAAAAAAGAACGAAAAGAATTGCCGAGTAAAGGCGAAATGGAAAAAATTAAAATGAAAATAAACAATAAAAAGAGAGAGAGATAGAGAGAGAGAGAGAGAGAGAGAGAGAAGGAAAAAGGGGGTGAATTGCGGAGGGGAGAGGAGGGGTAAAAATTAAAACGTGAAAACAAGATGGAAAGAGAAAACACGATTGAAGGAGTGGACAAAAAAATATGTAAGAAAGAAAGAGGGAAAGAAAGAGTAGAAGGAAAGAAAGAACTGTTTCATAGTGTCGAAAGTATTTAGGTCGATGCCTCGAATCCAAAGTAGTACGTTCTTTGGTCGGACATTAATAATAGTAAGAGAATATATAAGCCTTGACTACGATCGTAAAAATATAATTGCGACTATTGCAACAACGTTATCTAGGCATAGACCAGGGCACAGGGATAATGATACGTGAATGGTACACATTTATCGTCTAACTTTTACTATAAGTTGCAAACACACACACACACACACACACACACATATATATGTGTATATATGTATGTATGTATGTATATGTATGTATACGTAGATAGTTAAACATGTACGTACGTATGGATGTATATAAATAAATGCATATATGTATTATGTGTACGTATGATCCTCGATCTAATACATTCTTATATTTTCCATTTTATGTATTTTGAAAGCTCAAAGTGCACATCATGCTCTTACGCAAAACTATCGTTTCATCAAAAACATATTTGTACATACGTACGTAAGTACATATATATATATATATGTGTGTGTGTGTGTGTGTGTAATTATAAATTTTATTTGCTAATTACATATGTCGTTGATATTAATGCGATGTTTCGTAGAATTTTTCTTTTTTTCTTTTTCTCTTTTTTTTTTTTCAAGCTTGAAATGTCGATTTGCATTCAAAAGGAATCGTTAAAACGAGACACCCAGTATATATATATATATATATATATATATATATATATATAAATATTTAATATAATTAAATTTGATACGATATAATATAATATAATTTTAACAATATATATATTATTATATATTATTGATATTGTAAAGTTTTATTAATTGATTTAATTTATTAAACTTTATTATATTAGATCGAGTATTAAATATCTTTTTTTTTTTATAAATTAATATATATATAAATTAATATATATATATATATAATTTAAATAAATAATTAAGTATATATATATTTTTTTTTATTTTTCTTTCTTATTTTTTCTTTTTCTTTTACTTTATTTTTAATTTTATATATATACATATATATATATATATATATATATATATATATATATATATATATATATATATATATATATATATACACGTTATATACCGGGTGTCTCATAATAACGATTCTTTTTAAATACAATACGATATAATAAACTTAAAAAAAGTCCATATAAATATATAATATGTAAAGGCATTAAAAGTATATAGTTTCAAGGAAACCATTATTTAATTGTTAGAATGTTGGGAATGGCACTACGGTTAGTTTATTATACATGTATGTAGGTGAGATAAGAGGAAGCGCATAAAGAGGATCGACCACGGGCAATTTTAGATATCGCTGTTGGTATCTGACTATTGTGAATCGACCTTTTCCGTGAATCATCGTTAAAAGAAGGCAATTTTTTCTTTTTTTTTTCGTCTTTTTTTTTCTTTTTTTCCGCGAAGAGAAGAACGCGATCAAGTTTTCGTATCAAAGAGAAACGAAAGAGAGAGAGAGAGAGAGAGAGGGAGAGAGAGAGAAAGCTAATATTCAAGATATCCAAACGAAACGAAAATGAGATGAATAAAGAAAATAAATAAATACATAAACAAATAAATAAATAAAAACGAATGAAGGTTGCTAATACTTCGGAATGATTTCGATATTACAATTTAATTTTATTTATACATATAATATGTATGTATATATGAGTGTTCGTTTTCAAACTCGGTATCAGTTGTTTATTTCTAAATCGTCGTACCCACAACACACACACACACACACACACACGCGCGCGCGCGCGCGCGTACACACAGCATACGCGTAAAGATAGTGAAATACACGTATTATGAAGAAATTTATTTCAATAAACAAAAATCGTTAGAAATAAATAAAATAATATATATATATATATATATAGGGTGTCCACTTTCGAAGGGAGGAGAGAGAAATAAAGAAAAAAAAAAAGAAAGGAAAAGAAAAAGAATCTCTTCGAAATAGTAATTCGTTGAACCATGAAGTTCATTTATCGTCCGAGACCCCACATTGAAAAATTCTATGGTAACCATAAGGATATTCGTTTCCTTTTCCGGTTTCATTTCAATTTCTAATCTTTCCTTTCATATTCTCTCTCTCTCTCTCTCTCTCTCTCTCTCTCTCTCTTTCTTTTTTTTTTGTTCGAAAGAACAATGCAAATAATTTCGTAGAAAGTTTGACGAGCCTCGTGGTCCCCGCTCGTCGTGTTCGTCAATAATTACGACTGATGACTTAATAACCAACCAAAAGTTTCTACTCTTTACTCAACCATTCTCCATTATATCCTATCCATCCATCCATCCATCCATCCATCCATCCATCCATCTATCCATATATTTGGCTTAGCTAATCCGACTGCGACTGTGTCTATCCGTTTATCTCCGTTCATCTAACCGTTCGTTCGTCTCTCTCTCTTTTCTTTTTTTCTTTTTTTTTTTTTTCGGATATCGACGTCACAACATTTTCATTTACCCCGTCCCACCTCCCGTCTCTCCATCCCCTCCTACTCTCCTTCTACCCCTTATCCCTTTTCCCCTACCACCGTCCCTTTTTCTAACCTAGACTCCTCTACTCTCAGGTAGACACATAAATTTTTTCTTCCTTTCGCTTTCCTACCGGCGGATAGATCATCGATAACTTCCTTGGTGAATTTTTTTTTTTCTTTTTTTTTTTTTTTTTTTTCGTCTTGTTTTCCTTTTCTCTTTCCTCGAGAGAGAGAGAGAGGGGGGGAGAGAGATTGTGAGAGTGGGGATGGGAGTGGGGGAAAAGGTCGCAAGAAAAACTTCGAACGCGATTTTTCTCTGGCGTCTTTTTGTTATCGGTCGGTTTCGAAGTACTTTAATTTTTTTTTTCTTTTTCCTTCTTTTTTTTGCTCTCTCTCTCTCTCTCTCTCTCTCTCTGTCTTTTTTCTTTTCTCTTTTCTCCGTTTTGTTTCGTTTCGTCCTCTTTTTTCATTTTTTTTTCTCTCTCTCTCTCTCTTTTTTTTTTTTGCGGAACTGCCACCTAAGTTGGCCTTAAAAATCGTAAATTTTTTCTCTCTCGTATCTTCCTGTCCGTGCTTTTTTTTTCTTCCTCCTTTTTTAGTTTTTCTTTCCTCTTCTCTTTTATTCTTTTCGTTTCTTCTTTTTTCTTTTTTTTATCGCGCGAATTGCCTTACTCGGATCGTCATTGAGAGCGTGAATTATTTTTGGGAGATAATTTTTTTGATGTTCTTCTCTCTCTCTCTCTCTCTCTTCTTATTTCGTAAAAGAAAAATTTAGTTTTAATTCATGATTCCCGTGTAAAAAAAAAAAACGTACTTCGTAATATCGCAATCTTATTTTTATATATCGGGAATATTATATAATATCGAGATACAACGTATTGTCGATTATTTCTATGATTTTTTTTTTATTTCAATTTATTTATTTATTTATTTATTTATTTACATATATATTTTTTTATATTCGAACGTATTCCCGTAAAATTAATACAATCAGTCCTACACGATTCTTTCGTAATTCTTTTTTCCTTTCGTTTTTTTTTTTTTTTTCTTTCAAATTTACAACTACGACCATATAACTCTCGTCGTATTTTTTTTGTCCGATATTACAATTAATCCCTCGTCCTTCGGTCATAAAAAGTATCTTAGTATATAGCGGATAATGTAGAAAACGTTTTTTTTCTTTACGGTAAGCGTTTTTTATTTTTTTTTATTTTTTTATTTTTTTTATTTTTTTTTTTTAAGCGATTACGAGTTCGCATTCGGGTAGGACGACGGAGAGCAACCGCCATTATTTTTCTTATACCTTCGTGTTTTTTTTTTTCTACGTATCTTTCTTTTATTTTTATTTGTATTTTTATTTAATCTTTTTTATTATCTCCCCACAAAATATTAATCCCACGTACTCGTACACAAGGTGCCTTAATAAACGATTATCCAATGTGATCGTAAAAATGACGAAATTGTTTCTTTATTATTATGCGCAATTATGATCGCGCTTACGAGAGACGATAAAAAGAGGAAAAAAAAGAAAAAAAAAAAAAGAATTACATCCTTGTTTCCTTTCGTTTCCTCTTTTTTTTTGTCTCTCTCTCTCTCTCTCTATCTCTCACTTTTTGTATCTTACGAAATATTTATTAATCCCTCGTCCTTGAACGTAAAATTTTCCAATGGGTTTCTGTTTTCCTTTTTCTTTATTTTTATTATTTTTTTCTTCTTTCGTTTCTCATTTTTATATACTTTTTTTTTTTTTTCGTTTCCTACGGTTGCTATCTCCCAAGGGTTGAGGGAATTAACATCGAATGACTATAAATCAAAAAAAAGAGAGACAGAGAGAGAGGGTGAGAGGGAGGGGGTGAGAGGGAGAAAGAGAAAGAAAGAAAGAAAGAAAGAAAGAAAGAAAAAAAATAGATGTCCCGTTAGACCGAATCGAATTCGAGTAGAGTGACTTATTTTTCTGAAAAAGACCTTCAAAGTTTCTCTCTCTCTCTCTCTCTCTCTTCTGCAATAGAGATACGAGTGAGAGAGAGAGAGAGAGAGAGAGAGAGAGGGAGTGGGGGAAAAGGGAAAGAGAGTGGGAGAGAGATAGGAATATCTTTTGCCCTTAAGATGAACAACATCGATATCTCGATAGTCATTGTTGTGTATCGACGAACGACGAACCTTTTCTATCTTCTACGAATTATCGATTGGAGTCCTCTCGATAGGGGGTCTTCCCTTCTTCTTCCATCTTCTTCGACGATTTTAAACCTAACATATTCCTTGCAAAGCAGAAGAAGACGAAGATGAAGATGAAGATGAAGAACGAGAACTAACGAACGAACGAACTAACTTACGAATAGAAAGAAAAGGAACGTCTCTAAGAGTTTATAATTTCCACGATCCTTAGATCCTCTCGACCGTTAGATTTTCCTCGACCTTGAAACGTGTTCTCTGTTCTTTTTCTTCTTCTTCTTCTTCAACTTTTTCTTTTTTCGTTCGTTCTTCCCGCTCTTTTTTTTTGTTCTTTCCGTCTGATTCATTCATCCCTTTAATTTTATTTTCCACTTTAACGTTCGTTCGAAGTTTAACGTTCCGAACTTACTTTAACAAAATATTCGTCGATCGTAACGCCATGTTTTTTTATTATTTTTTTTTTTTTTTTTTCATTATATATATATATATATTTCTCTTCAAACAATTAAAGTGCGTCTCCGTGATATATGTACATAAATTTTTTCTTTCTTTTACATTCGTCTTATTCGTCAATTCGTCGAGTACAATCCATTTACAAACGAATCTATCGATCGATGGATCTAAAGATCGATCGATCTTTCTTCGAAAGAAAGACAAAAAAAAAAAAAAAGAAAAAGAGACAGGATTTCGTTTCGTTCGATTTTACCCGAAGAAATAATTTTGCTCGTCATTCTCTCTCTCTCTCTCTCTCTCTCTCTCTCTCTCTTTCTCGTTCTCGTGGACATTTTTTTTTTCCATTCTTCTTTCTCAATTTTTTTTTTTTTAATTTTTTTTTCCTTCCTTTCATGGACGCGTGCGCTGCAAACTTTCCCTTTACCATCACCCACCTCCTTCTCCTCCCTCTCCTCCTCCTCGCCCTCACTCTCACTCTTTCGATCACAACCGACACCCCCGCCCCCGCCCAACCCCCTCATTGCCACCGTTCGTTCCTCGCGAAATAATAGAAATTGGTTTTGAGAACCTCTGCGAACCTGGTAGGGGTCGTCCTCTCGTACAAGTTTCTCCCTTTTAGCCCGTGGTAGGGATAGGAAAGGGACGCGAAGGAAGAGAGGGTGGGTGCGACCCTCCCCCTCCCCTCCTCTCCTCTCCTCCCCGCACCCCGTCCGTTACGATACTACTAGCTAGCACGTGCCGACCGTATGTTTCTTGAAATTCTTAAGGCTGCTACGAAGGTTTTTAGAAACGGGTACGATTCGGATTTCCTTTTCTATGTATCCTAAAATCTCTTCTACGGGTCTTTGGTGTTGGTTTCCCTTCGCCCTTTCTCCCTTTCATCCCTTCTTTTACCCTCTTTTGCCCACTTTTATCCTCTTTACCTTATTAACCATCGGTCTCTATCTCTATCTCTATCTCTATCTCTCTCTTTCTTTCTCACTCTCTGTCTGTCTGTCTGTCTATCTGTCTATCTCTCTCTCTCTCTCTCTCTCTCAGGCTCAATACTGCACTAGCATCGACTATGGTACACCATTTTTATGGTTTAGTCAAACCGATGAAAGCGTTAACTTACATTGTTAGCATTCTATCATTATGACTATATATATCTGACTATATATATATATATATATATATATATATATATATATATATATATATATATATATATATATATGACTATATATATACGGGGTGTTTCGACTATAGGAGGCCGTCTATAACATACATAACAATATATATATATATATATATATATATATATATATATATATATTTAAACTATTCATATTATGTATATACACTTTTATATATATATATATATATATATATATATAAACTATTATATATTATAAATGATATAAATAATATAATATATATATAAACTATTTATATAATATATATATAATATATATATAATATATATATATATATATAAACTATTATATATTATAAATGATATAAATAATATATATATAAACTATTTATATAATATATATATATAATATTATATATATATATATATATATAAACTGTTCATAATATACCTCTTTTTGAATCATTCAAAGTATCGTAAGAAAATAAAGAAAATATTTAAGCGGCCCCCTTTAACTTAAACACCCTATATATATATATTTGTGTGGGTTTTTTTTTTTTTTCATAAAAAGAAATAACTCGTCCGTGTCAACGCGAATGGAAAATTTTTCTTCTTCGCGTTTTTGTTCTTTTTTTCTTTTTCTTTTTTTTTTTTTTCTAACGAAAAAGAGAGAGAAGAGGTTGCGACGTCATGATCGACGCGGATCAAATTTATTTTCCGCTTTTCTTCTTTTTTTTTTTCCCGTCTTTGCGATCAAAAAAAGAAGAAGGAAAGAGGAGAAATAAAAAAGAAGGAGGAGGTGGAGGATGAAGAAAAGGAAAAAGAAATGAAAAGAAATAATTTTGCAATCAACGGAAGACAATGAAAACGATAAATGCCTGTCCCGTTTCGCCCATATCCTCAGCACTATCATTACTAGCGTAATCTATTGGAATAGTTCTATATATCTACGTATCCATAGAAGCCTATATATCTATACACACACACACACACACACACACACATGTAGATACATATGTACGTTGTATTGGTAAGGAGAGTGGTGTCGGTGGGTCGTCGTTAACGACCGGTGTTTTAGAAATTATACAACGACGTATTAAAGCGTTTTAGAAACGCGTTCCTCTTGCAAATCGAAAGAAACGCGAATCTTGTTCTGTGATCTTTGACAGCTCATTTTTTTTCCTCCCTCCTTCTCCTCGCCTTTCCCCTCGTCTTACCCCCTCCTCAATCCTCGTCAACCCCTTCTATATCCCCTCCGAAACATTCGTCCTCCGTCCCCGTCGTCTTTTCATCGTTCAAATAATACTTTTCTCTGGTTCTATGCATGCCACTGCACTTAATTGACGTCGTCAACGTTCTACGTAGTTTAGAACGCGTTTAGAGCGAATCGATCGGACGTTGCTATTGTCAAACGTCGGAATTACGTTGTACGCGTATTTACGTTGATTGGAATTAGTTTGGGAAAAATGAAAATTTTCTTCTTACTTTTCTTTTCTATTTTTTTTGATTATAAAAATATGTATATATTTATATATATATATATATATATATATATATGCATGTTATTAATTGTTTATTAATATTATATTTATTATTTATTAATATATTGTTTATTAATATTATATTATTATGAATATTATATATATATTTATTAATATTATTAATAAACAATTAATATATATATATAAGCATATGTTATTAATTGTTTATTAATATTATATTTATTATTTATTAATATATTATTTATTAATATATCGTTTATTAATATTATATTATTATTAATATTATATATATATATATATTTATTAATATTATTAATAAACAATTTATATAAATATATATACATGTTATTAATTGTTTATTTATATTATATATATATATATATTTATTAATATTAGTAATAAACAATTAATATATATATATGCATATGTTATTAATTGTTTATTAATATTATATTATTATTAATAGTATATATATATATTTATTAATATTATTAATAAACAATTAATAACACGTAAATTTATTATAACGCATACGTGTATATGATCATTGAATGATTATTATTTTTGAATGATTCAAAGCTTAAAATATTCTTAAAAGTATAAACAATTGATCTAGTTAACTAAAAACAGATCGATTTTGTTTTTCTCAAGGTGACGTAACCCCCCCATTTAGATCAATTTTATTTTTTTCCAATTAGTAAAATTAAAAGTTTAATCGTTATGGTCAGATCTTTTTTTTGTTTTTTTTTTTTTTTGTAAATCGAACTTCGAATTCACCGTTGAGAATTAAGGCGAATGTTATTTCGGGTTGGAATTTTGTAGGAACCTTTTATTTTCTTTCCAATATTTTTTTTTTCTTTTGCGGGGGAAGCTTTTCGAACGGCTGATCAAATTTATTTTTTTATTCTTTTTCTTTTTTTTTTTTTTTTTTAAACAATACCAATACACGTTGTTTACGTGTATTTGTCGTAACTTAACGTAACGTAACGAACGTTGTTATGTCGGTTAATCGAATCGTTAAAAATGAAAGAATATGATATTTTAATTTATCGGGATAATCGATATTAGATAATCTCCGTTCGAGATAAATCGAATCTATACATTATCCTCGTATAATTTCCTTCTCATTGTTTCTGCGTCCTTGTGCCTCTCTCTCTTTTTTTTTTTCCCCCGGATCTATAATAACCCAAAGAATATTAGAATTCATTAGAATTTATTAGCTGTACGATACCATTGACATTTTTGATCAAGATAAACGTTCCTTTCGATTCGATGGAACCGTATCTTTTATTCTTTTTCTTTTTTTCCTTTCTTTCTTTCCTTTTTCTTTTTCTTTTTATTTTCATTTCATTTGTCTTCTTTTCAACGGAACCGCATGTACTACCGATTAGATCCAATCGAATTTTCATTATCGCCGATCCAACAAAGTACGACTGTGTTTATTATCATCAAATAATTATCATTAAATCTATTAACTGCAAATAGGACGCGTACGTTTGAAAAAACTCGTTAGTAGGAAGTTCTCGTATTGTACGATATCGGGGAATAGTTATTATCGATGGAATAATGGTATCATTAAATTCTAATCAATCAAATAATAATTGACGTTTCTCGTTTATCTTCGTTTCTCTGTCTCTCTCTCACTCTCTCTCACACAAACACACACACACACACACATTTCTTTCTCTCGGGATATTACAAAAATTCAATTTATTTATTTATTTTTGTTTTAAAACGAAAACACGTTTACAAAACGCCCGTATGTATGTACTTATATACGCACATACACAACACAACACACACACACACACACACACACACATACACATACACAGATAATACGGGTACTTTGTACTTGAAACGTTCATTTTATCAATTCAAACTAGAAATCTATAATATATATAAATATATATATATATATATATATATATATATATATATATATTTTTTAATTTCTTTCTCTCTTTTATATTTTATCTTTTTTCTTTTTGTTACACGATCAGTCCTTAATAATTTCTTACGTTTGATAAACTTGGAAGAAAAAAGGTTTGCTCGATGATTTGATCTCGTCGAGGCTCATTAGAAGATCGATCTATTAGAACAAACAATACGTGTATGTGTACACACACACACACACACACACACACACACACACACACACACTATATATATATATATATATACTATAGAAAAAAAACATAAAGAGATAAAGTGAGAGTGATGGATTGTGAGAGAGACAGAGACAGAGAGAGAGAGTTGGAGGGAGGGTTGGAGGGAGGGTTGGAGGGAGGGTTGGAGGGAGGGAGGGAAGGGTGAAGGAGGAGTGGTAAGATGTAGTGGTGGGGAGAAGAGCAATTACGTGAGTGCGAGACGCAAATGGTCGGTTGACAGTCTATGATATTAAACGGTTCAACGAACGATCGTAAAACTTGCGTCGAGTCGTTTTAAGCAAAATGACTATACCGAAAATTCAGACAGACCTCTCTCTCTCTCTCTCTCTCTCTCGCTCTCTCTCGCTCTTCTACTTTTTATTCTTATCCTTCTTCTTCTTCTTCTTCTTCCTCTTCTTATTCTTATTTTTATTTTTATACTATTTATTCTTCTTCCTCTTCGAGGGACCATCTTCAATGTATTTCCTTCTCAGCATTATCATTCGCCTTTCCTCGAAAACTAAATCAAGGAAATTTACATCCCCCTTTTCCAAGCTCTTCTTTTCCACTTTTCTTTTTTTTTTCTTTTTTTTTACTGATCGTTTCTATTTTTTCTTTTTTGTTTTTTTTTTCTGGATCTTTTTTCTAAGCGCACGTACACGTATGTATCGTACGGCAGTTAGAGTATACAATTTGTAGATCGAAGATGATAATTTATTGACATTGTTTACATTTTTATTTATTTATTTATATATATATATATTATTATTGTTATTTTATTATTTGTTAAATATTACTTCCCGTTTTATTTTTTACTTTTATTTATTTATTTATTTATTTATTTATTTTTTTTTAATATTATTCAAAGTTCACGCCATTTATTATTTTAACAATGACAACGTTAGCAATGATTGATCGCGCGATTTAATCGATTATTTAATTAACGAAAGAGATAGGTAAAGGAACAAAAAGTAAAAATCCTTTTTCTCTCTTCCATGTAAAAATTCGTAAGATACGTAAATAATTAATATATCCATAGATTAGAGATTATTCATTCTCTTTATCCTCCCCTCCATCCCACCATTCTTTCTCATCCTCGTTTTTCTCTTCGTTTAAATGATAAATCCACGGATGTAATAATCCTAATCCGATCACGATCGATACAATCGATCGCATTTCTAATGAATTATCGTTTAAGAGAAATTAACAATCGTCGTTGTTTATCTGTATGAAAAAAAATATATATATATATATTTAATATAAATATATATATATATATATATATATATATATATATCGAATCTATCTATTTATCTATCTATTCATCCCTCTCTCTCTCTCTCTCTTTATCTCTCTATCTCTCTCCCTCCAATCTATCTATCTATCTATCTATCTATCTATCTATCTATCTCTTTCTAACTTTTCTTCTCAAGTCTCTCTGTCGAAGCCATTAAATTAATAATTTGTGGTCGACAACGGCATTGTGGGATCGGATATGCAATCGTTGTAACATACAGGATTTTATTATCGGTCCCCGATGGCGTATGCTAATTTACTGCTAATTGTATTCCGCGGGCGACAATGATGACTCGGTGGCAGAAATTGCAATCGTTGTTCCTGCGACGGACGCGTATGTATATAAATACGTACATACATACATACACACATACACACATACATATATATATATATATATATATATATATACATATATATATACACATAAATACGTACGTACGTATGTTTCGTATGTACGTCTACGCATATATATATATATATATATATATATATATATATATATATATATTTATATTTATATATGTATGTACGAACGTTTATAGACGCTGGCCGAGTACTTACTTGCATGATCGTTGAAATTATTCTTACTATTGCTCGTCATGGGTGAGACAAGATGAAAGAGAGAATGAGAGAGAGAGAGAGAGAGAGAGAGAGAGAGAGAACGTTGCATTCGCTCCGACGCAATGTGGATTTATATGTTCGTAGATATTTCATTTCATTTATTTATTTATTTATATTATATTATATTATATTATATTATATTATATCCGATCGTAAAGAGAAACGTTGGAAATGGATTTTTGGGGAAAATAACGGAATACAAAGATTAAATAACTGTACAAAAAAAAAAAAAAAGAAAATATCTCCCTCCGCGTATAACTCGTTCGGCAATTCTCATAATAATCGTCGAATTCCTAACGTCGAGTGTAGATCATTAAAAAAAAAAAAAAAAAAAAAAAGAAGGAAAGAATCCCAAAAACGGATTGAAAGGAAAAAAAAGTCTTTCGTACGTACGAGAATTTATTCGAACGTTTTATTTTTATTTTTTTTTTTTTTTCGTTTATTCATTCTTTTACTTTATTATTTGTAACATCTCTCTGTCTCTCCATCTATCTCTCTTCTTCCCATTCCGTCCGTCTCTATCTCTCTCTCTCTCTCTCTCTTTTTGTGGGAGTGAAGAGGACGAGGGGAAGGTGGAGAAGAGGGGTGGGGGGAGAAGGAGGATGGCCAGTAAGTATATAGGATGAGACGTTTATATACCCTCGACGATGTCTATAACGCCTCGACTTACGAGAGGCATTTACGAGCGAATGCAACTCGCGCCAGACGTCAAGAGGCAAACCCCCGTTTCGAAGTTTGATGGCGCGACACGGGCCCGAAGCATAACCTCCGAAATATCTCGTTCTCTCTCCTCCAACCCCCGTTTACCACCCTACCATTACAACCTCCTCCTCCTCCTCCTCCTCCTCCACCTCATCCTCCTTCGCTTTACCTCCACCTCGTCACGAAACATCTCTCTCTCTCTCTCTCTCTCTCTCTTTCACACTGCCTATCTCCATCCTACTCTCTCCCTTCCTCCTCTTCCCTCAAACCTCCCCGCAACCCCTCTTCTCCCTGAATTTTACC
>OU427014.1:2644510-2652010 GCA_911387935.1 Dolichovespula saxonica
CCGACAAATTGCCGCATTAAAATTTAACTCCGTGGAGTCTCTGGAAAGGCACAAAAAACGTTACGTTCTCATCCTCCTCCTCCTCCTCATCCTCCTCATCCTCCTCATCCTCATCCTCCTCATCCTCCTTCTTCTTCTTCAACCTCCTCTTCTTCTTTAGTCTTCGTATTCCTCTTCTCCCTTCTTCCTCCTCTTTTTATTTTTCTTTTTCTTTCTTTCCTTTTTTCTTTTTTTCTTCGATTGTTTTTTTTTTCTCTCTATTTTTTTTTCTTTTTCTTTTTTTTTTCGTCGCGGCGCATACGTGCTCGGGATGCACTAACAGCTGTGCCTCACTCATGTCATTTCAATAGTCGAACGTTAATTATACCGAGTGTAAATCCAGTAATACGCTATTTGAATCGATTCGCTCGATATTTTCTTTTGTTCACGTTTTTCTTTTTTCACTTTTTTCGTCTTTTTTTTTTATTTTTTTTTATTTTTTTCTATCTCTATCTCTCTATCGAGTAATTTGTTCGATTTCATTTTTGTTGTCGATTTCATTTCATTCCCGATGAATGACGTATGTCGGGAGAGGGAGGGGTAGTGATGGGGGGAGGGGGTGGCAACCGCGAATATGCAGATATTTGGGGAGGGTGGACATCTTTTCAATTCTCAATTTTTTCTATTTTTCGTTATTTTTTTTTTGTTTCCTCCATCCCTTCTTTTCTCCTTTCCTTTTTTTCTTCTCCCTACGAATGTTGAACGCTTCGGATAGTTCGATCTATCTTCTTTTCGATTACATTAACCCTTACATTTAAACCCTTGAATATAATTTCAATCTCAGTTTCACCTTTTATACGGAGTAAATGATTTTTTTTAAACGAGAAAAATGATTTTTTTTTTAACGAGAAAAATTGATTTTTTTTTAACGAGAAAAATTGATTCCTTTTTTTCGAAACGAAATAGACGATTTTTTTTTTCGAAACGAAATAGACGATCTTTTTTTTCGAAACGAAATAAACGTTTTTTTTTTCGAAACGAAATAAACGATCTTTTTTTTTCGAAACGAAATAAATGATCTTTTTCGAACGACTTTTTAGTTTTCGAAAGTAAAGACGAAAGGAAAGAAAATTATCGTGTTATTCTTCGAAGCCTCGGATAAGGATAATCGCTTGACTTGCGCGAACGAATTTCTAATTCCGTCGTTAGAGAAGAATAAGAAGAGGAAGAAGAGGAAGAAAAAGAAAAGAAAAAGAAAAAAAAATTTAGAAAGATGTTTTTCTTTTCTTTTTTTTTTTTATTTTTTCTTCAATTATTAATTTTTTTTTTTTTTTTAATTCTTAATTGGTCCAATATTCTCGGTATCCCTCGGTCGATCGCGTTCACGCCCCAATAATACACACGACGTGTGTATTCAATTACGTGGCGAACGTAGAAAGTATAACGTTATATGCCTTATATGCATGTGCATATCGTGCACGTGCATATATATATATATATATATATATATATATATATATATATATATCGATAGAAGAAGGTAGAGAATATTAAAGAAGAATAAGAAGACGAAGAAGCGAGACTTGGGTGGTGGTAGCAGACGGGTAGGTAATATCAAACGAGCCGACTTTCTACGGATTCTGTTACTAATATGCCTTGGTAGTTTACCGTAAGAACCCCTGCGTTGCATATTATCCGATACCAATAATGCGACTAATCGAATTAGTCTTCTACACACCCCGTTAAGCTGATATGCAGCTTTATACGAGGTGCAACGTAACCGATTGCTAAAACGATGCGACTCCAATCCTATATCCTATCGAACATCATAGGGGAATTAAATTAAAAAAAAAAAAAAAAAAAAAAACAAAGGAAAGAGAACAGAAAATGAAAATGAAAATGAAATAGCATATGAATAATTGGACTGCCAATTTTACCATTTATTTTATATATACATATATATATATATATGTACATATTAATTTTTTTTTTAATTGATGTACATAAGTGTATATATACCTTCTAAATTTATAATAACTTTGATCGAATTGTTACAGAAAAAAAAAAAACAAATTGCAATGGAAAGATAGTGCTTTTTAAAAATTTTTACAAATATTATATACATATATATATATATATATATATATTTTTTTTTTTATGTATGTACGTATGTACGTATGTATGTAATGATGCATATAAAATTGGATTGAATCATCAACTAAATTGAATTCGCATATTACGAATTGTCCACTAAATCCAATATTCGAAAATAATATTCGTTTGTCCTCTTTTACAATTCCTTCCATTCATTTTCATTTTTATTATTTTTTTTTCCCTTCTAATATATTATTTTTTTCAAATTATCATACCGTTCAATAATACAATTATATGTTACTCATCTATACAACGTAATTTGTATCACATATATACAATAATTAACATTTAATATATATATATATATATATATATATATATATATATATATGTATTAGACATATTCAATTTCATGGGGGGGTGGGGGAGAAAAATAAAAAAAAAAGGAGGAGAAAGAAAGAATCCGAAACAAATGTACCCCATAATAAATTTTCTACTCGGTATACATACTCGTAGAATCCTCTCGAGAGTGTTGACTTATGGAAAAAGTCGATTCCGTTTTAAATGGGATCGAAAATCAATGGTGTGCGTGGTGATGGGGGGGTTGGGGGGTAGTCGTAGGGGGTAGATAGGGGGATGACACATACCACGTGTGCCGTTAGTAACTTCAGTACGGGGGTTCGTTGAGATTTATTTCCGGCGGATGCTCTCAGCAGGGATTCTAAAGGTCCTTTCGATCCTTCACATATGTATATATATATATATATATATATATATATATATATATATACACGTGTATATACATAAAATACATATATACATATATATTCTCATTTATACGCGTACAAGCTTAATACCAAGAAAATACTCGACTTTCTAAAGGCGGCAAAGTCGAACGTGTTCTTTAGGGATGATTGGGTGGTTTGAGATTGGAGACTCGTTTATGGGGTCGAACACACACACACACACACACACATACACACACAGGTCGCGTGCTGATCGTCACCACCATCTCTACCCCTCTTCTTACCCTCCGTGCCACCGTAAACGCCCCCTCCCCCCGTTCCCGGCCACAGCATGCAGACCTTCTCGTCTGTGGCGAGAAGCCCCTACCAGCCTTTATGGTATCCCATTTCTTTCTTTTTATAATACTCTTCGCGCCCTTGTCTCCTCGCATAGCCCGATAATACTTGTTTCTACTTCTTTAATATATTTTGGAGATTGATCTCTGTTTTATATATATATATATATATATATATATTTATATATACTTTTTTTTATTTATTTATTTATGGTATTTGTTGCGAGAAAAGAGGACATTTGAATTTTAACGAATGTATTCGAGTAATTAACGTTCCACAAAGTTTGATATTTATTAATTATTTATTTATACGAAATTTAACTCAAATATATATGTCTTTACTTATAATAATTTAATATATATATATATATATATATATATATATTTATTTATTTATTTAGTTATGGTATTTTTTGCGAGAAAAGAGGATATTTGAATTTTAACGAATGTATTCGAGTAATTAATGTTCCACAAAGTTTGATATTTATTAATTAGTTATTTATACGAAATTTAACTCGAATATATATATTTTTTTATAATAATTAAATATATATATATGTATAAATATATATATTTATTTATTTATTTATGGTATTTATTATAAGAGAGAAAAAGATATTTGAATTTTAAAAAATATTTAAGTAATCAATGTTCCATAAAGTACGATAATCATTAACTATTTATTTATTAAAATTCGATTTGAGTATTATTTTTATTTTGTTCTTATAATAAATAAAATAAAATAAATAAAACGAATAAATAAATTATCATAATTATTATTAAGGGACAATATTTTACAAAGTACGATATTTATTAATTATTTATTAAAATACGAATCTTCTTTTAAGTATTCTATGATACGAAAGAAAATTAAAAAACAAAAAAAAATAAAAATAAAAAAAAAGTGAAAAAAAATTATAAAATATTAACATCGCTCCGCGTTAATCCCAATCGGATCTTTCGCACTCGTCCTTCTCTCTCTCTCTCTCTCTCTCTCTATTCATCGCAAATTCTCCATATACCTCATTGATCATTATAATTAAAAAAAAAAAAGTTAAGTAAATAGAATCTCTCGGTAATTTAGGTAATTTTCTATTAACAATTAGTGTTATTAGACGAGTTAAAAGGGTCTTTCATGAAAGAGAAAAAACAAGACAGGGATGGTAAGAGTGAGAGAGTGTATGTACGTATGTGTGTGAGAGAGACAGATAGAGAGATAGAGAGAGATAGAGAGAGAGAGAGATAGTGAGAGAGAGAGAGAGAGAGAGAGAGAGAGAGAGATGGTTAGAACATCAATCAGTCTGTCCTGTAATTCGTGCTTTCTCTTTCTTAAAAGAGACAGAAAGAGAGACGAAGATAGAGATAGAGAGACATACAGAGAGAGAGAGAGAGAGAGAGAGAGAGAGAGAGAGAGAGAGAGAGATAGTACGGTGGAGAAAATATGCGACGAGAAGACTCGTCGTATACATCGTCGACTTTATGTACACCTATATACACACACAAACACAAACACACACACACACACATACACATACACACATACACGTGTACTATACGTCTACACGTGTGTATACTCGAAACGAGTAGTTAATCATCGCAAGGGCAAAAATAGACGCGTGCGTGCGTGCGTGCGTGGTTCCGAACTAGAGAGAGAGAGAGAGAGAGAGTGAGAGTGAGATAGAATGAGATAGAAAGATAGAGAGAGAGAGAGAGAGAGAGAGAGAGAGAGAGAGAGAGAGAGAGGAACTATGCACATTTCCATCGAGAATTTTCATTTCGGTGACACGAACGAATCTAACGTATCATAGAAGTCTCATATCGTTAGTTGTATTCCATCCCTTTCTTCTTCTTCTTTTTTCTTCTTCTTATTTTCTTCATCTTTTTCTTCTTTCTTTCTATTCATCCCCCCTCCCCTTTTTATCTCGCCTTCGTCGTCGTCGTCGTCGTTGTCAACGATGATCGTAAATCGAACTGTTATTATCGCATGTCACCGGACGCGATCATCAGTATGATTAGTAATTACGTTTGAATTACGTTTGCGTTCTTTTTCTTCTTCTTCTTCTTCTTCTTCTTCTTTTTTTTTTTTTAACGATATTTTTATGTTCAACCAACACGTCGATCTTTTAAGTATAATAGTATCGTTTTTTTCTTATTTCTTTTTTTCTGGTTTTTTTTTTCTTCTTCTTCTTCATTTAGTTTTCATTTCGATCTTTCAATTTTCCTATTCTTTTTCTTTCTTTTCTTTTTTCTATCTAAATAACGCCATTAATGTGTTTGTTATTAATATATATATATATATATATATATATATATATATATATATATATATATATATATATACATATATATATTTTTTTTTTCTTTAAATTGTTACATATTACAATTAATTATTGTATCGTATATTGTATTTAATGATTATTAATTTATGACTATGATTATTAATTTATTTGTATAATCATTAATATGATGATATAGTATATCATTAATATGATGATTATTAATTTATTTGTATAATCATTAATATGATGATATAGTATATCATTGATATTATGATTATTAATTTATGACGATGATTATTATAATGTATGTATATATTAAAATATCAATTACTTGTATATTAAAATATATATATATATTTTTTTTTTCTTATTATAATAATAATAATTATTATTATTAGTTATGGGTAACGCTCGTCGATCTTCTTTTCGTTCATATCTTTTCATTCCTTTTTTCTTGTTTTTTTTTTTTTTTTTTCTCTTTGTATTATATATTTATTTCTCGTAATCGAGAAATATTATTATCGTTGTCCACGATTAATATCGAAAATTAACGACCTCTTAACGTCCACAATTATTAATCACTTTCGACGATGGAAAATTGCGAAAGATTAATCGTGAAAAACTCGTGTTTTCCTATAATTCAATTAACCTTTAATCCCGTCAAACATCGTCCACGACGAACCAGACGATAAAATAAACGATTAAATATCAAAATATATATTCTTCGTAATCAATCCGTAACGAGTGTAAGGAATCGTCGTCTTACGTTGATCGTGAAAATCATCATAGATCATTCTCTGTCGTCGAGGGAAAAAAAATCATTTCTCAAATTTCATAATAAAATTTATCGTTTCGTCTTACGTAACCAAACGAACGAACCGGATTAAAAAATCCCCTCCCTCCACCCCCGAAAAAAATTCCCTATAATCTACCAGTAACGACTGCACGTAACGTAAAATCATCGTCTCACGTGGATCACGAAATTAATGATCGTTCGTTCGTGAAAAAATTACTCGTCGATCGTTCTCGATCATCGACTAACCTAATCTCGTTTTCTATCGTAAAATTTTCATTCGGCTTTCAACATATTTTTATTTACTTATTTATTTATTTATTTATTTTTTTCTTTTCTTGCGATCGACGTCGTCACGTACGATCGGAAAGAGGTTTCCAAAAGATAAATCAAAGGTCGATATTTACTTACAGCCGTCGTTATAATTCGGTAAAGACTATACTCGTCGTCGTAAGTAGTCTATAGTCGTGAATTTAGTAGTCTATAGTCGTTGTTAGTAGTCGTAGTCGTTGTTAGTAGTCGTAGTCGTCGTTCTCGTACGTCGTCGAAATCGTCCTTAGTGCGCGAGTTATGTTTGCACGCGTGTTTGACGTTACGTCCTTCAGCAGCGATGCAACGTTGGCTCTTCCACTTGCAGAAGCGATACGTCAAGCTCATCCCTCTCTCTCTCTCTCTCTCTCTCTCTTTCTCTTTCTCTTTCTCTCTATCTATCTATCTTTCTCTCATACTCCTTCACTTACTCTCTATCTATCCATCCATCTATCTCTCTTACTCTTACACGCTTCCTCGCCACTTCACCCCCTCCCCATACCCTCCCCCCGCCCCTATCTTACGGCTGTACGTCGTAAGATATTTTACGGGCTCGTCGCCACCGCACACACCAACACACTTTATTATAAACACGCCTTTGCGACGACCCTCTCTCTCTCTCTCACTCACTCTTTTTCTTACTGTCTCTCTCTCTCTCTTACTCTCACTTTAAGTCTTTCCTTCTTTCTTTCTTTCTTTTTTTATCTCTCTCTTTCTATCTCTCTCTCTCTCTCTCTCTCTCTATCTATCTATCTCTCTCTTTCTATCTATCGGTATATCTCTCTATCTCACTTTATCTCACTTCCATTCTAAGCTCTCGTCGAAGAAGTAACAGCGAGGGTAGACCACCTACCTTGGTTAGCTAATTTACTATGGGGACGCTACTTTACCCTGTGAATCTATCTATCTCTCTCTATCTATCTCTCTCTCTTTCTCTCTCTCTCTCTCTTTCTCTCACTGAGGTA
>OU427014.1:2657010-2674510 GCA_911387935.1 Dolichovespula saxonica
CTCTCTCTTTTTTTTTTCGTCGTTATTTTTATATAATTTATCTTTTTCTTTTCATTAATATCTTCGTACTCCCTCTCTTTCTATCTTTCTCTCTCTCTCTCTCTCTCTCTCTCTCTCTCTTTCGATCTCTTTTTATTGTTGTTTACGTATACTCTCTCTCTCTCTCTCTTTCTCTCTCTCCCTTTCTTCATTTTTATACGTTTTATCTTTTCCTTTTCATTGAAATCTTTATATTCTATCCTTTCATTGTCACATTCGTATCGTCTCTATCTATTTCTCTTTTGAGCATCATTTTCATATTCTATCTCTCTTTCTCTCTCTGTTTATCATCATATTGTCATATTCTCTATCCTTTTTTCTCTTTTCTCTTCTTATATTTATTTTCGAATTCTTTATTTCTCTCTCTCTCTCTCTCTCTCGCTCTCTCTCTCTCTCTCTCATCATAGTTATATAATATATTTCTCTTTCTATCCTTTAATACGTGTTTTTGTACTCCTCATATATTTCTCGTTTCTTTTCATACTCATCCTCACGTTCATTCATTCATTCATTCATTCTCTCTATCTCTATCTCTCTCTCTCTCTCTCTCTCTCTCTCTCTCTCTCTCTCTCTATCTCTCTCTTTATCGCATTCATTTTATCTCCATATAAACCTATTAGTTTTCGTATAATTTATATCGAATTTTCATTTCATTGCGAAATAATTTCCATAATATTATCCTCATTTCGACAATCATTTTATCGAAATTGACGATTTTGTAACTATTTTTATTCTCTATATTCTCTCTCTCTCTCTCTCTTTTTTATTTTATTTTATTTAAAATTTTCGTCGTTCATCTTTCTCTCTCTTTCTCTTTCTCTTTTTCTTCTCTTTGTCTCAAACGAAAAAAGAAGTCAAACACGATTTGGCATACTCGTCCTCGAAAGAAACAATCTACCTGGTAATTCGGTGAGAAGGCAAAAAAATGTAGGAGGGTAGAGGACCCTAATCGTTGCCAATTATAAGCGCAGAAAAGGGTTTTCGTAATCCGATGGCTCGTGCTAACATCGTGACTTCTATCGTTACGCGTTCGCTTCTCTTTCTTTCTTTCTTTTTTTTTTCTTTTTTTCTTCTTCTTCTTCTTCTTTCTTTTTCTTTCCTTCTTCTTCTTCTACTCCTTTTTTTTTTTATTTCTTTTAATTTTCTTTCGTATCCTTCTTCCTGCGCGATCGCGATTATTTCTCACTTCAAACACAGTTTCGTCAATTTTTCATCATTACGTTCGGTTAACGATTATTATCGTTATTCCGATCGATCCGATCTACGTTTTAGATCTATTTCGATGAAATCGAATCGATCGAGATTCACATCGAACGTCATTAACGATCAAATATGTATATATGTATATATATATATATATTTTTATCATCTATCATCGAGTATATATAAATATATAATCATATAATCAATATATAATCAATAAAATTTATTGTAATAATCGAATCTTTGTTTGATCTATATATATATATATATTTATTTATTTTTTTAAAATTCATAAAACGATCATCGAACAATTCACGTCGATTTAATTTAAATCGATCGCCGATTGAAATTCAACGCATCGAAGATTCATTTCTCATTCTTTCCCCGTTCTTTTATTTTTTATTTTTTTATTTTTACTTCATCTTTTTTTTTCTTTTTCACAAAACAATGCAAAGATTAATTCAACGAACAACGTCGATGTAAATCTACGTCGTGTAAATACACATAAATATATATATATATATATATATTTTAATAATACATTTTAATATTTATATATTAATTTTTATATTATATATAAATATTAAATTATAACTTAATATATATATATATATATATATTAATTTTAATAATATATTTTAATATTTTAATAATAATAATTAGAAAAAATATTTATATATTTTCTATTTTTTCTATTCGATCGATTCGTTCGAATGGAACAACGCGACGATCAGTGTTATTATTTTATTCTCTATTTTTTTTTTACTTTTTTAATTTTTTTGTTTTTTTTTTTTTTTTTAATTTTGTTCCTTTTTTTTCGATCGTCCTCTCGAGAGATTTACGTAATATATTCGTGATCCTAACGCAAGGTAGGAATGGTTGGGTAACGTCGTGCGAATCATCGAACGCGATAGGACGAGAACATCCTGCCGCAAGGAAACAGAAAGAGAGAGAGAGAGAGAGAGAGAGAGAGAGATAAAAATAAAAAATAAAAAAAAATAAAGAATAAAAAGAGAAGCAGAAGAAGAAAAGAGAAAGAAAAGGGGGCCAACTCTTCTTCCCATCTCTCTCTGTCTCTCTCTTTTTTTTTTTTTTTTTTTTTTTTTGAAAAAACTTTATTAAGACTACGTGGATAAAAGTTTGACCATCTGTCGACGAGGAAAAAAGAAATAAAAAAAAAAAAAAAAAAAAATCGATCCATCGCGAATTTCGACGAGGACGAGTAAAGGGACGGAAATGCGAGTGGTTTCCGGGCGAAGTCATTAAAAGTATCGAAACCGCGAGCAGCCCTTTGCGGTTTCTCACTGTGTTTTTCATCTGCAACATTGTACAACGCTATTATATATATGTATATATTATATACGTTCTCCTTATGCATCGATATCTACAAAATCGTTGTATTGGATCGGTCGATAGGTTTTACGTGTCGAGGGTTTTTTTTTCTTTCTTTCTTTCTTTCTTTCTTTTTTTTTTTTTATCGATGCTTCCTCGTTTTTTCATTTCTTTCTTCCTTCCTTCCTTTCTTTCTTTCTTTCCTTTCCTTTCTTTTCTTTTCTCTTTTTCTTTTTCTTTTATTTTTTATTGTCCTTTTTTTTTTTTTTTTTTTAATTCTTTCTTTTCTCTCTTCAGTGTGACTTCAACGCCGAAGTTTACGATACTTTTGAGTATTTTTATTTCATTTGTTGTTTTCGTACAATTATTTTTATTTTACGTCGGAATTTTTGATATATATATATATATATATATATATATATATATCGAAATTATATTATTATATTATATTATATTAGATTGTAATATTTATTATATATATTTTTTTTCTTTCACTCAGTATTTCTTCAACGTTAAAATTTTATGTAATACCCTTTAGCATTTTTATTCTATTTTCTTTTCTCTATTTATTTATTAATTTTTATTTTTATTTTTAACTAAACATTGAAAGTTTCAATATATAAATAATATATAATATATACATATATATATATATATATATATATATATATATATATATATATATATATATTTTACAATTTTTATCGAATATGTGTTAACATTTCACTCGTCTTACTACATTTATTCAAAGAAAAAAAAAATATAATATATATAAATATATATATATGTATATATATATTAGATTGGGGGAAAAAAAAGAAATCCATTATTTCTTCGTTCACGTTCACGTAAATGTAATGGATTTATTTTTCCCCAAACTAATATTTATATTAAAAATTGTTTACTTTTAATTTAACATTGACGCATCATTTGCGTTCCCCTTTATTACTTAATCTCAAAGCATACACGCACTCGGACAGGCTTACAATCACATTTACATTCAAATTCACGTTCACGTTCACGTTCACGTTCGCATACGTCGAAAAAAAAAAAAAAAAGAAAAGACGAAAGAAAAAGAAAAAAAAAAAAAGAACAGGGAAAAGAAATAAAAGGAATCCCTTATTTTACGAGGGCAGAAGCTAATCGTAAGAGTTTACTCGGTAAGAGATAAACTATACCTCGTAGATATAGGAATCGAAAGTAAAGCTCAACGAAAGTGACTTTGGCTACTTTATCGGTAGACACATTTCTTTTTTTTCTTTTTTTTTTCGTCCGTGTCAGAGAAAGAAAAAAAGAAGAAAAAAAGAAAAAAAGAGAGAGAAAAAGAAAGAGCCCATAGGAAAGTGGAAAAATCGTCGTTTAGTTCTCGGTAAAGTACTTTTCCGTCTTTTATCTCTCAAAAAAAAAATAAAAAAATAAAAAAATAAACAAAAAAAAACAAGCAATCGTTGGTGGTGTAGGAGAAGGGAGGAGGGAGGAGGGAGGAGGGATAGAAAGAGGTGATTGATTTGATAGGGGGTGGTTGTTTACGCGCGCGCGCGCGCACGTTTAAGATTTACACGAGAGAAAACGGGAAGATACGAGTAGAAGGTGGATGATTAGTGGGGTGGAATGGATGGGGTGTTCTCTGAGAGGGGAGGGGGTATAGGATAGGTTAGGATAGGTTAGGATAGGTTAAATTACGTTGATAAGTGTGTTTGTTGGACGAACTTTTATGGTATTTTTGTAAGTGTCCACCTAATGTGAATTCCAAATGGTGTATTACGATAACGATTAGTATACCACTACTCTTCCATTATTTATCGTCCCATTCCAACATCCATCCTTCTAAACGCCTTGATTTCAACCTGAAAGTAAGAAAAAAAAAAAAAGAAAAAGAGCGAAGGAAAAAAAAAATGGGAAGGAAGAAGGAATCGAGGATTAGAAATTCCAACGTTATCATCCGAGTCGAAAATTGCTTTTCTTTTCTTTTCTTTTTTTTTTCTTCTTTTTTTCTTCTTCTTCTTCTTTTTTTTTTTGGCATAGTTTTGGAATCTCTCTGATCGCTACGGTTTCGTAGAGGGTGGCGAGGGGTGGTTTTTCCTTCGTCGTCCAACTCCGACATTTTTTTTTTTATTTTTATTTTTTTTTTCATTCTTGATTGTTACTTTATCGTCCTTTCTCTTCTTTTTTCATCTTTTCTCTTTTATTTATTTGAATTTATTTTCGTACTCCTTCGAGCTCACTCGCACGCATTTCTTCAAATATCTGCCATCGGTTTATATTCGTTTAATATCTGTTTGTTCAGGGATAAATAAATTTTCGTTGATAAATATTTTTTTTATTTTCTTTTTTTTTTGTTTTTGTTTTTGTTTTTGTTTTTTTTTTATTATTATTTATATACGTAGCGAGTAAAAAGTTGTTATTCCAATCATCGTCGTTATTATCGTCATCATCATCATCATCATCATCATCATCATCATTATTATTATTATTATTATTATTTTTACATCCATATAAAGTATATATACTTATATTTATTATTATTATTATTTTTATATCCATATAAAGCATATATATTTATATTTATTATTATTATTATTATTATATCATCATTATCATCATCATCATTATTATTTTAATTTTTCTTTTTCTTTTTCTTTTCGTTTTCTTTCTTTCTTTTTTTTTTGTTTTCCAATTTCTGTCCGCGTGAAACGATTATAACGCATCCCATAAAAATATTTTCCATGGACGATTACGTTCGACGTACGTACGTACTGGTCAACGTTTATAAAAGCCAAGCGGCAAGAAAGCAAAGTATAGACACTTATGTTAGTTTTATGGTGGAATATGGCCGTCTTTAGGGTGTGACGATATATGTTCCGCGTAAGGATCAGTTCGCGGAAGGAAAATCGGTATGTTTAAGATAGAAGAAGATGAAGAAGATGAAGAAGAAGAAGAAGAAAAAGAAAAAGAAATGTTTTGGTGAAGGGACACATAGGCTTCGTCTCTATAAAGAAAGAAAGAGAGAGAGAGAGAGATAAAGAAAAAAATGAGAGCGAGTGAGCGAGAGAGAGAGAGAGAGAGAGAGAGAGTGAGAAATAAGAAGAAAATGAGAGTAAGAGAGAGAGGGGGGGGTGGGGGGTGGGGTTATAAGAAGAAAATGAGTGGGTGTGTGTGTGTGAGAGAGAGAGAGAGAGAGAGAGAGATGCTTGGTCATGTGGCTGACAGATGGTGGCCTCCCGCTCGGTTGACAATAGATTTTCGAGATTTCCCGTTTATTTAAGAGCAAAAGACATTAACTTGGCAAAAGAGACTCCTTCCGTTTCGTTCTCCCTTTTCTTATCTTTCCACTTTTCTTTTCTTTTCTTTTTTTGTTTTTCTCCTTCGTATCTTTGTTTCTTTTTTTTCTTTTTTTTCTTTTTTTTATTTTTTTTTATTTTTTAATTTTTTTCTTTTATCATCATTATCGTTCCTCTTTCTCTTTCTCTTCCTATTTTTGTACATTTTTTCTTGGTGCATTCTTTTTTTTTCTTTTTTTTTTTTTTTTTGTTGTACCTTTCATTTTTTTTCTTCCTTTCCTCTTGTCTTTCCTTTTTTTTTTTCTTACTTTTCGTTTTTTGATTTTCTTCTTTTCTTTAGTTTTTTTTTTTTTTTAAATCGCTCTTATTACTTATCGTATTATTTCATAAACAATTTTATATATATATTTATATATATATATATATATATATATATATATATTTATATTATTATAATACAGTTATTATATTTTATTATTTATGTTTTTCAATTAGAAAAAAAAAAGAATTAAAGAGGAGATGAGCGAATTACACGCAAATCAATTTTTCCGATCCGAGTAGCAATTCAATCTTTTCTTTTTTCTCCTTTTTTTTTCTTTTTTTCTTTTTTCTCTTCTTTTTTTTTTCTTTTTTTCTTTTTTCTCTTCTTTTTTTTCTTTTGCTTTGCATTTCTTTCTTAAAAAATTCTCAATTAATTAAAATTAATTTGCGATATTAAAAATGCACATATTACATCTATATATATATATATTTTTTTTTTCAACGTACAAAAATTCTATATATCTGTACATGTAACTTACACACACACATACAAGAAAAGAATTTACATTAACTCCGCTATCAAATACTAGATAAATTATGATAACCATTCTCGACGAAGAATATTAATCCAACGGGTGAGAGAAGTAAAGAAAAAAAAAAAAAAAAAAAAAAAAAAAACAAGAAAAAATGATAAAGAAAGAAAGAAAAATAAAAAAAAAGAACACAAGAAAGAAAAGATTCTCGAAGACGTTCTTACGAATTGCGAGGCAAAAAAAAAAAGAAAAATAGAGAAAAAAAGGAAAGAAAAACGGAGAAAAAAAAAGAAAAAAATAGTAAAAAAAAAAAGAAAAAAAATAACGGAGGAAATAAATAGAAAAAAAAATAGAAAAAAAGGAAAATAAAAACAGAGAAAAAAAATAGAAAAAAATAGAAAAAAAAGAAAAAAAAAAACAGAGACAAAAAATAGAGCAAAAAGGCAAAAAAAAACACAGAGAAAAAAATCGAAAAAAAAAAGAAAAAAAAGAAAAAGAACGGAGAGAAAAAGAAAAGAAAAAAAAAGCGAACCAGAGAAAAGAGAAGAAAATTCTAGGTAAAAAGAGTAGAAAAAAAAGGAAGAAAGTAAAAGCGTTATGAGGAAGAGGAAGAGAAAGAGAAAGAGAAAGAGAAAGAGAAAGAGAAAGAGAAAGAGAAAGAGGAAGAGGAAGAGGTCGATGAAGAAAAAGAACGAGAAAGAGAAAAAGAAAAAGAAAAAGAAAAGGAAAAAGTAAAAGTAAAAGTAAAAGAAGAAAATAGAAAAAAGTAGAAAGAAGAATGAGTGAGTGAGAGAGAGAGAGAGAGAGTGAGAGAGAGAGAGAGAGAATTCATCCCTAGTAGAACAATAACCGATGCCCTTTTAACCGGCACGTTTAAGAGAAGAAGACGAATGCAGAAAACATCGACGGGCATTTTTGTCGGGAGAGTAGGAGCCGCCAATGTCTATGCGTGTGACCCTCTCGGCATCGTCTCTCTGTGTAATTAGTCGTTCAGGTAGTCCGAGAAAGTTTTCTTGGAAAATGTTAAGCGTCCTTGGAAAGGCACCAAAGGTTCTCTATTTTTTTTCTTCTTCTTCTTCTTCTTCCTCCTCTTCTACTACTTCTACCTCTTCCTCTTTTTTTCGGTGGTCAACGGGAGATAGGGCGGTAGCGGGAGGGTTAGGGGTAGGGGAGGGGCGGGGAGGGGAGGGGGAGTACGACACAGATCGATCGTGCCGATATCTTCCGGAACGAATGGCGATTTTTTCTCTCTCTCTCTCTCTCTCTCTCTCTCACAGTCTCTGTCTCAGTCTATCTCTCTCTCTGTCTCTCAGTCTCTGTCTCAGTCTATCTCTCTCTCTCTCTCTCTCTCTCTCTCTCTCACTCTCTGTATCTATCTATCTCTCTCAGACGTTCTCTTTACCCCTCGTCGACGATCCTTCCGTCGAAAGCCACGAAAATTGTTTCTTTTTTTCTTTTTTTCTTTTTTTTTTTCTTTTTCTTCTTCTGCCTTTTGAAACCGAAAAGAAGAAAAATAAAAAGAAAAGAGAAAATACCATTTAAAGGTCTAATCTCTCTAGGTGGAAAACGATGTGTGTGTGTGGTGTGTGTGTGTGTGTGTGTGTGTGTGTGTGTGTGTGTGCGGGTTTCGTTCGATTATTATGCACTTTTATGGACGACAATTATTACGCGAGTTATTTAGGGTGGTGGAGTGGGGAGTGGGTGGCGATTGCTATGCACTCGATCGATCGTTATGTACTCTCGATGTTGATGCACTCTCGACGTTTAAACCCTTATCTCTCGTCAAAGTCGTCCTCCTGCAAAAGTATTTGCATTTTCGTGTGCAGGGTGTTTCAACCGAAGGTGGACGCCTTTATATTTTTTGAGTTCATTTTTTTCTTTCTCTTTTTGTTTTTGTTTTTCATACATTGAATGGTTTAGAAAGAGGTATGTTATGAATAATTTATATATATATATATAAATATAAATATAAGTATATATAGTTTATATACATGTAATAGTAACTGAAACATTTACTGAAACAGTAGAATAGCTGAAACACCCTGTATATAAATCTCGTAATATTCGTACTTTTATAATTTGACGTTGGCAATTTTTTTCTTTGTCTTCTTTTTTCTATCTTTTTTCTTTTTTACTCTATTTTACTTCACTTTTTCTTACTTCTTATTTATTTATTTTATTATTATTATTTTTTTTTTTTTATTTATTAGGATCATTCAAGAATACCACAAATCGAATGAATTTTTCTCGGTAATTCTTTACCTTTGGATTATTATTTATGATCTGACAATCCGATTGACGATAAATTATGAATCAAATTTAGAATGATATATATATATATATATATATATTTATTTATTTATTTATTTATTCAAAGTAGAAAAGGAAAGAAAGGTTAAGAAAAAAAAATCGATCGAAATATTATCGATCTGTCTGAGAATTTGGGAACTCATCGATTTTTTTTCCTTCTTTATTTTTTTTTTTTTTTTGAATTTGAATTTGGGACGCATCGATCGGCGTCAGCCAAAAAAAAAAAAAGAGAAACGGGACCGTGAAGGAAAATGAATAGGACGGGGGGTTGACGTGAATCGGTGGAGGTGTGAAATATTTTCGCGTGATTAATATTGGCAATGTTTCAGGGAACTTCGGTAGCCATTATTGTTTACGAGCAATATTAAATACTACGAATTTCGTAACGTTTAGATTTATATATCAACGGGAACTAATAAAAATGTCCCATTCGGAGATATTTTAAATACGGATTTTCGTTCGATTTATTTTACTTTTCTTTCTTTTTTTTTTCTTTCTTTCTTTCTTTCTTTCTTTCTTTCTTTTTACGATACCCGAAATCTCGATATATATAAAAAGAAAAAAAAAAAAAAGAAAAAAGATTACAATTTCGAATAGAAAATTCATCCGTACACGTTGAACTAACTTTTATACGACGAATCGTACGAATGTACGTACATACATACATACATACATACATACATACATAGTGTGTGTGTGTGTGTTTGAAAAAAATTAAATTGATATCGACATAAAAAAAATACAAAAGAAGGTTATAACGCGATACCGTTTATCAGAATATACAAAAATTAAAAATCGAAACAACTTATTTAAAAATGTATATATTAAAAAAAAAAAAAAAAAAAGAAAAAAAATCAACGAAATTTAACGTAGTATAAATCGAACATAGGATATTCAATATTCATTTCATTTAAATTAGATCGATCATGGGATATCGATGAAATAAAATTGAAATAAAAACATTCTCTCTCTCTCTATCTATCTATCTATCTATTTATCTATCTATCTATCTCTATCTATCCCATTTATATTTTTATTTCTCATTTAATTTCAATTGTTGGCAGACAAAATTTGTACAAATTTACAAAGTAATACGAAATATACACACATAAATACATACATAACATACTTTAACTCTAAATCCAAGAGCTTTCTTACTCGCGTGGGAGGTCGATCCCTCTCCTCTCCTCTCCTCTCCTCTCCTCTCCTCTCCTCTTCTTCTCAAATAAGATCGAGATAGAGATAGAAAGAGACAGAGACAGAGAGACAGAGAGAGAGAGAGAGAGAGAAAGATCGAGATCGAGAGATGGTGATACAGAAATACCGGATAGTTGTCTAAAATTGTGTGATGGACGGACAGCTGGCCGTCATTAAAACCCCATTAGCAAGAAGCTCCCTTCTTGGACTCTCTCTCTCTCTCTCTTTCTCTTCCACACCCACCTCCTCCTCCTCCTCCTCCTCCTCCTCCCCCTCCCTCCTTCCTATCCAACCTTCCTTGATCTTTCTGAAAACAGCCCCCTGCTTTCTAACAATATCCTCTACTCGACTTTGTACCACCACCCACGCTATTAATATTGCTCTATACTTGCTTCAAATCCCTGACACTTTCGGTGTTCGAGTTGGTTATATAGGTACACATCGACTCTCTCTCTCTCTCTCTCTCTCTATCTCTCTCTATCTATCTATATATCTATCTATCTATCTCTCTCTATCTATCTATATATCTATCTATCTATCTCTCTCTATCTATATATCTATCTATCTCTCTGTATCTATATATCTATATATCTATATATCTATCTCTATCTATATATCTATATATCTATCTCTATCTATATATCTATATATCTATCTATCTATCTCTATCTATATATCTATATATCTATCTCTCTCTATCTATATATCTATCTATCTATCTCTCTCTATTTATATATCTATATATCTATCTATCTCTCTCTATTTATATATCTATATATCTATCTATCTCTCTCTATCTATATATCTATATATCTATCTCTCTCTATCTATATATCTATATATCTATCTCTCTCTATCTATATATCTATATATCTATCTCTCTCTCTCTATCTATATATCTATATATCTATATATCTATATATCTATCTCTCTCTATCTATATATCTATATATCTATCTATCTCTCTTCATCTTTATTCCTTTCTATACGGACGTATTTCCATTGAATTTTTCTATCTCCTTCTCTCTTTTTCTTTTTCGCTTTACTCGCAACACTCTTTCTCTTCTCGTTCCTTTTTTCTTTTTGCTTCGCGATCAATTTTTTTGGTCCGTTTTTATTATTATTATTATTATTATTTTTTCTTGTTAAGTATCAAGATTTGTACTCATTCTACTTAGCGTAATATAAGTCTCTATCTCTCTCTCTCTCTTTCTTTCTTTCTTTCTTTTTCTCTTTCTTTCTATCTCTTTCTATCTCTTTGAAACACGTACGTATTTGTACGACAACGTACGTATGTCGAATTTGTTTAATTTCAACGCGCGTTTACGCGCGTATTTTCAATATTTACGAGCAGTGAGGAGGACGCGTAGTGAATTTATATAACAATCTAAATTTTCATCTAATCTCTCGTCAACTAAAGCCCCGAGACGTCGTCGTATATCTGGATTTTCTATCCTTTCTTTCTTTTTTTTTTTTTTTTTAGTTTCTTCATTTTTGTTTTCTCTTTCGTTCATTCATTTTTCATTTTTGTCAATTCCTACGCTCGTTTGTAGCAATCGAGAAAAAGGGGAAAAAAAAAAAAAGAAAAAGAATCTAATCTCACGTCCATCCAACGAATCTGATTCGTAACGAGATCGAGAAATCGCCTTATAGAATATCGTACAGATATCTCGTAATGAATATGCAATTATCGAAATAAACATTTAATAAATATGATATATATATATATATGATATAAATAAATATTTAATATATATGATATATATTGATATATATATATATATATATAAATAAATATTTAATATATATGATATATATTGATATATATATATATATATATATATATATATAAATATGATATAAATAAATATTTAATATATATGATATATATTGATATATATATATATATATATATATATATATATATATATACCCTCATCGTTATAAATAGATTTAATAAATGAATAAGATAAATAGAAAGAAGAAAAACGAAACACACACACACACACACACACACACACACACATATATATATATATATCGAATCGAAACTGACGAAACTTTTCGATCGAATAATACCCACAGAGATTTCGAATTGATTGTCGCAACGCGGAGTGAAGGGGGAAAATAAAAAGAGATAAATTTAAAGAGAGATAGAGAGAGAGAGAGAGAGAGAGAAGATTCACCGTAGTGCAAAGCAATCCGTCAAAGCGTTCACCGTTGGGTTCGGATCTTGGCGGGAATGTGGGTCAAGTTCGAAATAACTATACGTTGCTCGACTCCACCGTCCGTCAACGATGTCTTCGTCTGGTCGTTCGTTTCCTCTCTCTCTCTCTCTCTCTCACACACACACACACACACACACACAGTCATATACGCATTTATATATATGTATATATATATATATATGTGTGTGTGTGTAAATATATTTACGTATGTATGTATGTATGTATGGATGTATTGTATGTATGGATGGATGTACGTATATATGTTTGTATGTGTATACTTATATTATATACGTATATATCTTTGTATGTGTATATTTATATATCTACGTATGTATGGAATGTATGTATGGAATGTATGAATGTATGTATGTATGTATGTTTGAATGTATGTATGTATGTATGTTTGAATGTATGTATGGATGGATGAACGTATATATGTTTGTATGTGTATACACACAAGCATAGAGAGAGAGAGAGAGAGAGAGAGAGAGAGAGAGAGAGAGAGTTCTTAGTTTTAGCTCTGTCATCGATACAAATTAAAATACACCCACGTGGTGTCGTTCCATTCGAAATAAATTCACTTAGAAAATCATCAAAAATTTATATCTTCTTCTCTATCTCTCTCTAACTCTCTCTCTCTCTCTCTCTTACTATCTCTCTCTTTCTCTCTCTCTTTCTCTCCCTATAAACCTATTTATCTCTGTCATTATATCTTTATGTTCATCTAAATGTCGAAAATTAGGGAATATATATATTCTTTATTGTATAAACAACGTCAACATTATTATATCCTAATGGTTTTTATTCTCCGATATATAATTCTTATTCTTCGTTCCCTCGTTCTTCCAATCCTTTTTTTTCTCTCTCTCTCTTTCTCTCTCTCTCTCTCTCTGTTTTTATCTTTTTGTATTTATATATATATATATATATTTTATCTTCCTTCTTTCATTTCCGTTCGTCCATTATTTCGACATCGATTCGATAATTTAATTATTTTTTACTCTTTCCATGTACTCTTACTTACTCTCTCTCTCTCTCTCTCTCTCTCCTACCCTCTCTGATTCACACATCAAATATTCTCACATCAGCAAATATTCTCAATGATTCTTAACATCAAATATGGAATATAAGTCCGGAACTCATTCTCGTGGAATCTTTAAATGAAAATAAAAAAAAAAAAATAATAATAAAAAGTAATAAAAGAAATGTAAAAAAAAAAAAATAAAAATCAGAAAAGTGTATATGTATATATAAATATAATTATAAATATAATTATAAATATATATAAATATATATGTACACTACATATAAAAGTAAAAAAGAAGGAACAATCGTGTTTTCTTTTTCTTTTTTCTTTTCGTTCGTACGTTCGTAAAACAATCGAGAAAAGATATAAAGAGTGAGAAAGAGAGCAAAATAGAGAGGGAGGGAGAGAGAGAGAGAGAGAGAGAGAGAATAAAGAAAGAGAAAGAGAAAAAAGACAGTCAGAGAGAATGAGAGAGAGAGAGAGAGAGAGAGAGAGAGAGAGAGTGAAAGAAGAAGGTCTCAGAGGTCTTGAAGTTTTCGCTCGCAGGACGGAAATAAACGCTCCTGTCTCTCATTCTCCCCTCCCTTTCCTCTCCCATGAGACCTCTCGCCGAGGAGGAGTAGGAGGAAGAGGGAGGAGGAGGTGGAGAAGGAGGAGGAGGAGGAGGTAAAGGAGATAAAGCAGGAGGTGGAGGTTTCGTAGAGAAAATGTCGATGTAGAAGAAAGAGATAGAGACACGGGACACGGAGATAGATATACGGTGATATAGATTAGAGACGGATAGAGAACGAATTAGAGAATGAGACAGAGATAGAGATAGAGAAAGAACGAGAGAAAGAGAGAGAGAGAGAGAGAGAGAGAGACATAGAAAGAGTTCGAGTATGAATTCGAGTATGAATTCGAGTATGAATTAGAATATGAATTCTAGTATGAATTCGAGTATGAATTAGAATATGAATTCTAGTATGAATTCGAGTATGAATTAGAATATGAATTCTAGTATGAATTCGAGTATGAATTACAATATGAATTTTAGTATGAATTCGACTATGAATTCGAGTATGAATTAAAATATGAATTTTAGTATGAATTTGAGTATGAATTAAAGTATGAATTCGAGTATGAATTCGAGTATAAATTCGAGTATAAATTCTAGTATGAATTCTAGTATGAATTCTAGTATGAATTGAAATATGAATTTTAGTATGAATTTGAGTATGAATTTGAATATGAATTAGAGTATGAATTAGAATATGAATTCTAGTATGAATTCGAGTATTAATTCGAGTATGAATTAGAGTATGAATTAGAATATGAATTCTAGTATGAATTCGAGTATTAATTCGAGTATGAATTCGAGTATGAATTCTAGTATGAATTCTAGTCTGAATTAGAGTATGAATTAGAGTATGAATTCGAGTATGAATTCTAGTATGAATTATAGTATGAATTAAAGTATGAATTCGAGTATGAATTATAGTATGAATTCGAGTATGAATTCTAGTATGAATTCTAGTATGAATTAGAGTATGAATTTTAGTATGAATTCTAGTATGAATTCGTGTATGAATTAGAGTATGAATTCTAGTATGAATTATAGTATGAATTCGAGTATGAATTATAGTATGAATTCTAGTATGAATTCTAGTATGAATTCTAGTATGAATTATAGTATGAATTCGAGTATGAATTAGTATATGAATTCTAGTATGAATTCGAGTATGAATACGAGTATGAATTCTAGTATGAATTCGAGTATGAATACGAGTATGAATTCGACTTCCAGTTCGAAGTCGAAAGAGAAAGAGAGAGTAAGGGAGACAGAGGAAGAGTTGGAGTGACAGAGAGAGTGAGAGAGAGAGAGAGAGAGAGGGAGAGAGAGAGAGAGATCTTTGGTCTTTGTAGCGGCAGATCAAACTCGGCGGGTCATTAATTAAATCTGGCGGAGCCAGGCATCGTCCGTTCGTCTTTCCACGGCGTCTCCGATTCACTTTACACGAATCGCGCTGCACGGTTATAAATATGGCTCGTGATGGTGGCAACCCTTTTCCTCGAACTCGACCAACACCCCGCCCTTCCCTCCCACCCCGTTCCCCCCTTCTGCTTCTCCCTTCTTCTTCCTCTTCTTCTTCTTCTTCTTCTTCTTCTTCTCATCATCATCATCAACCTCCTCCTCCTCCTCCTCCTCCTCCTCCTTCTCCTCCTTCTCCTTCTCCTCCTCCTCCTTCTACCATTACAAATACTACCATTACTTATCGTTTGACCCGTGAAAACGGGATCGAACCTTTATTTTTTCTCTTTCCTTTTAATTTTTATCCGCTATTTTTACTCTTTTAATTTCTTTTTTAATTTTTTCTTTTTTTTTGCTATCCTTTTCTTTTGTACGTCGATGATACAACATCGTCTTGTTCACATCAGCGTGTATGTGTGTGTGTGTGTGTTTGTGTTTTCGTTCGTTCGTTCGTTTATTTATTTGTTCGTTCGTTCGTTTGGTTGTTTGTTTGTTTGTTACGTTGAAAATCGTGGATCTTTTTCTTTTCTTTTCTTTTTTCTTTATTTTTTGTTTCTTATTTTTTTTTTTTTAATTTTTTAAGAGGGTTGAAGGGTCTGCGGGATTTGGTTTTCTTTCCATTTCACTACGTTCATCTCTGCACTCGGAGTTTCATTACGTTTGATTTTATTTTTATTTCTAACGTCGAATATGACGAAGATCTAACGTCGCACGAGTATACGGTCCTCCTCCTCCTCCTGTCTTCCAACTACGCCCACTTCCGTTTCTCCTCCTTTTTCGGAATGGCAATTAATAATAGATTTACGTAGTTCGACCTATTCCGAATCGTAGACTATAAATGTTACGTTATATAGTTCACTTAAGTTTCACTATAGTTACACGTATCGTATTTATATCGATATATATATATATATATATATATATATATTTATTTATTTATTAATACGAGTAATATTTCGTTGATATAACATTTCTTTCTATAGTTTTCCTTTTTTTTTCGACAATTTAATACATCTATCAATTAATATATATATATATATATATATATATATATATATATATGTTATTTTATTTATTTATTTATTTACCTGTTTTTTGAACATTTTTTCTCTTAATTTTTCTTGGTTCTATTAACTTTTCATTCTTGCTTTCTTTAATTTTACTTTTTTGTAGACATAGAGAGAGAGAGAGAGAGAGAGAGAGAGAGAGAGAGAGAGAGAGAGAGAGAGAGAGAGAGAGAGAACAACGACTTAATTAATATCAACGTTCTTATTTAATTACTTTGGATAGTAAAAATAGAAAAAAAAGAGGAAAAAGAAGAGGGAGGGAGAGAGAGAGAGAGAGATGAAAAATCAGGACTAAAGATCAAGGATATAGATCGTGTCATATCTCTCGCTTCCACGTGTTGGCCAGATTCGAAAGATCTCTCTGACAGTCTCTCTCTCTCTCTCTCTCTCTCTCTCTCTCTCTTTCTTACCGTCTATCTATCTATCCATCTATCTCTTTTCCTCTCGCATCTTTTTTACGACGAGGTTACGACGAATTATTTTTATCGATTCGTTCTTATGCAACGTCGCTCCGCCCATGGCAGGGGGTATCTCCTCCAATGAAAAACACCCCGCTAAGATAACTGGAACATATTAGGAATTAGATTAATATTAATATTTAGATGATGGGTTGTAGTACCTATTACGTATGATAATACATACGTCCTACTTTTCATTTCATTTCATTTCATTTCATTTCCTTCCATCTATCTCTTTTTCCCTATTATCATTATCATTATCATCATCATTACCATTACCATTATCATTATCATCATCATCATCATTATCATTATCATTATCATTATCATTATCATTATCATTATCATTATCATTATCATTGTATTAATTCTATTTTTCTTTTTTGCATGTGTCACTCCAATGCAATTTTATTTCATTTCAATATCATTCCATTCCATTTCATTTCAATCCATTCCATTTAATTTCAATTTCAATTTCAATTTCAATTTCAATTTCATATCAATCCATTCCATTTCAATTACAATTTCATTTTCCACGCGCATCCGAATTGTT
>OU427014.1:2677010-2687010 GCA_911387935.1 Dolichovespula saxonica
TTACCATTTGCAAAGGAAGATTTTACTTCGAAAGTGTTACCTCTGCTCTTCTGGAGTTTTTCTTTTTCTCTCTCTTTTCTTTTTGTTTTTTGAGTGGAAGGTTGCCGTGGTTAGGGGGCAGGGGGAGGAATGAAAAAAGAAGGGAGGGAGTGGGGATAAAGAACGAGAGAATCGAACGAAAAATAATTTACAGTTAAACATTATTTTTGAGCTGTTTTATCGAGTGTGACTTTTCGTTGAATTTTTTTTTTTTCTTTTTTATTTTTTTTTTTTTTTTTTTTTTTTTTTTCATATATGTTTGCTTTGCATTCGCTACTTATTTGTACGTCATTTTATCGGCGCAAGAACAACTGTCGATCGATTAACGCGAAGAGGAGAGAAAAGAGAGGAGAAAAAGAGAAAAGTAAAAAGAAAAAAGAAAAAGAAATTAAAAACGGAACGACAATTTTCTTTACGAATACATTATCCCGCACGTGCGTGCGATTGTGCTCGAGTTTGTGTACTCGGTCGAAGTGCATGAAACTAGGAAACGATAATGCCGTACGATAACTCATTTCAAGTTTCACGGGTAGACATTTTTAACGAATTCGTTCATTATTATTTCAATGTCGTTAGATCGTTAAATTTTGCCGATCCTTAAAATATATGTAAATATATATATATACACACCAATATATTAATAAATTATATATTTTTATCGATCGCTAATATATCACAATATAAATAATTAATATTATATTATATTACATAACATTATATTATATAATATTTCCGTTAGTTCGACGTTAATTAGAAGACCGAAATTAGAAAACCAAAGAAAAAAAAGAAAAGGAAAAACCATTTGGCGTCGTTTGTCGTCCTCCATTACGTTTCTTTTTTTTTTTCTCGTTTCCTATTAAACATAAAAAAAATTAAAGTAAAATAAAATAAAATAAAATGAAATAAAATAAAATAAAATTAACAATCGCGCGACGATTCTTTCCGTTCTTTTTTTTTTTTTTTTCTTTTATTTTCTTTTTCGATATCTTTTTATTTTTCTCTTTTTCTCCTCTCTACATCCAAGTAGAGAAATATTCAGATCGGATTTCTAGTCTCTTTCTTTCCTCCTCGAAAGTGTGGTTCTCTCTCTCTCTCTCTCTCTCTCTCTCTCTCTCTCTCTCTCTCTCTCGAAAGTGTCGTTACAAATGAGTACGCGAGATTACATTGTTCCTTTGTTTACTTATTTTTTTTCTTTTTCTTTTTTTTTCCTTTCGTTTCGTCCATATTCCGCGAAAATCGGTCGGTCAAAGTTGTAAAAAAAAAGAAAAAAAAAAAGAAAAAGAAAGAAAAGAAGAAAAAAAGAAAAAGAAAAGGAAAAAATGGGGACGATTTAATTGGTATAATTATTTCCTGGAATTAGCCGATGGGAAAAATACAGTGAATGAATCTTTACCGAGTTCTTCCTTATCGACCCGGTTTAACAACAATCATTTTTTTTTTCCTTTTTTTTTTTTTCCTTTTTTTACGATCGTCGGTTGCAAAAATCGTTCGCTACGAAATTATCGACGTTTTCTTTCTATTTCTTCTGTTTTTTTTTCTCTCTTTTTTTTTTGTTTCTTTGGAAATTTCAATGTACGAAAATTTTGAATTGTTTCAATCAATTTTATCAAAAATTTTGATCAAAGTTTTTATACTCACTCCTTCTCTCTCTCTCTCTCTCTCTCTCTCTCTCTCTCTCTCTCTCTCTCTCTCTCTCTTGTGTCTCTATATATACATATTAGATGTGTATGTGTGTGTATGTTTATGTATGTGTTCGTATAAACGATCGAAGTTTATTAGAAATTTGAAAAAGGGTAAAATAATTCTGACTAAATAATAGTGTGTGTGTGTATGTGTGTGTGTGTGTGTGTGTGTGAGAGAGAGAGAGAGAGAGAGAGAGAGAGAGAGAGATATCGAAGTGGAAGTGATTTTCTTATATTCTATTTTACTCCTTCCTTTTTTTTTCTATTTTTTTTTTCTCTTTTTTTTCTTTTTCTTTTTCTTTTCTTTTCTTTCATTTCTTTCTTTGAAGGATAGAGCCGCGCCCACTTGTTTGCTCAGAGTGACAGTTTTACCTGAAGCTTTGGGTGGTTTGTACTAAGCCGAGGTCGTTCAAAGCCTCTCCCTCTCCTTCTCTCTCTCTCTCTCTCTCTCTCTCTCTCTCTCTCTTTATCTATTTATCTCTTCGTTCTCTATTGATTTATTCGGTTCATCCGAGAAAAGAAACGTATTCAATGATGGAAGAGAAGTGACTCGTTGTTTTTCTTTTTTTTTTTTTATTTTAATTTTTTCTCTCTCTCTCTCTCTTTTTCCTTCTCCTTAAACTTTCGTCCCTCAGATTTATCCCCCGGGATGAGGAAGAGATCCTCTTCCTCTTCTTTTTTCTTTTTCTTTCTTGTTTTTCGCCTTTTTTTTTCTTCTTCTTCTTCTTCTTCCTTTTAATCTGCCATCGCATAAATTTGTACCCCTTCTTTTCTTTCACTTTTATTTTTATTTTTGTCGTTATTCTCATTATTATTATTATTATTATTATTATTATTATTATTATTATTATTATTATTTTCCTTCAATAACTTATTTCAATGTCCGAGTTAGCGTTGGTCAGAATCTTCAAATTTTTTTTTTGTCTCCCTCTTTCTTTTTTCTCGTCCACTGCGTATTTCATTCGTTCGTTCGTTCATTTATTTATATTATTTATTTATTTATTTATTAATCGATTAACAATAAAGTGGGAAGAGAGCGTAGAAAAACGACGTTTAATCGAAACGTCCCTCAATTACGTTCGGTTTTTATTACTTTAATTCTTTTTTTTTTTTTTCTTTTTAATTTCTTTCGATTCATTTGATTTGTATTTCTTTCTCCTTGATTTTTTTTTTTTTTTTATTTTCACTCTTAATTTTCATCTCGTCGTCGGACACACTCGTCGGCAGACTTTTTATGTAAATTCGTTGATTCGGAAACGAGATGGTCGGATCTCGGCCCACCCGTAGCATCCGTTCCACCTCTTTCTCTTCCTCCCCTCCCCCTCCTCCTCCTCTTTCTCCTCCTCCCCCTTCAGCCCTCTCCCTGGACTATTTTCCATACGTCGAACACCCACGCACGCACGAAGCCCCATAGATTTCGGATAGAACAATGCTACTCTCTCTCTCTCTTTCTCTCTCTCTCTCTCTCTCTCTCTCTCTCTCTCTCTCTCTCTCTCTCTCTCTCTCTCTCTCTCTCTCTCTCTCCCACCTTCCATCCAATCTCCGGCCCAAAGCCATCATTGTGATTAACGTAATAACAGTGTGACTTTCGTACGCCTTCGCATAACATTTCTAATCATCTTCTATGACCAGAATACGCAATGTTTTATGATAAATTATTTATATTTATATTTGTATATATATGTGCACGTTTATGTGTATGTGTATATTTATGCGTACGTGTATTCGTGTGTGTGTGTGTGTGTGTGTGAATATATGCCGTGTGCATGAACGCTTACGCGTACTTGTTTGTTTGTGTGTGTGTGTGTGTGTGGATCTACGTGTGTGTGCGCGCGCTCGTTCGTTTGTGAATTGAAAAAAATAAATATTTTCTTTTCCCACTTTTTATTTATTTATACATTTTTCTTTTTCATTTCAGCTTTTATTCTTTTTCTTTTTTTCTCGATTGTTTGATCGATTTATTTATTTATTTATATCAATGATGACGATGATATTATCCTTTATCGAACGATTCAATTTCATGCGAAATCGTATTTAATTGTTTTTTTATCGATTAAATTTTAATCGAATTTGAATAATTTGACTTCTACTTTGAATAATTTGAATTTTATATATTATCCGAGTTAATATATACATACATATATACATACATATATATATATATATATATATATATATATATATATATATATACATAAACGATAATAGTATATAATATAGATATACTATGCATTGAATGAAATATTCTTTATAGAATAAAGTCTCTATTTAAAAAAAATTTTTTAATATTATTATTATGATTATAATATAATCATAATCATATATAAATAATATTATTATATTTTTTAATAATAATAATAATAATAATATTATTATTATTATTATTCTTTATAGAATAAAGTCTCTATTAAAAAAAAAAAAAAAGGAAAAAGAAAGAAAGAAAAAGAAGTTATACGAAGTTGTTTCACAATAATAATAATAATAATAATAAAAAAAAAAAGAAACGGAAAGAAGGAAAAAGGAAAAAGAAAAAAGAAATAAATAGAATTCGAAGGTTGCGTTAGTTTATCATACTAATTCATAGAATGCTCACTTTACCATAAGCATTGTATTATTTTATCTTCATGTTTATTCTCATGTACTATATGTATAACAGATAATGTTTCACGTATATTATTATATATTTATATGTATATATATACGTGCATGCACTTGCGTGTCCGTATGCGTATGTCTCTCGTACATACGCTTTATACATGTGTGCGCGCGTGTGTATTCACGTTAAAACATTGAAGCGTTTATAGTAATAGAACTAGCTCTATCTGATAACGCTTTGTTACAGTATATTGCTTTATTAACATACTCATTTCAATGTTGCAAAATCGTCTCTACAAAGTTTTTTGTACATTTGTATATACATACATACATACATACATACATATATATATATATACGTGTTCGTGCGTGTGTGTGTGTGTGTGTGTGTGTGTTGTTTTTCACTCAAGTAGTATTAGTCATCGTTCAAAGATTTCGAATGGCTAGTGAAACAAATGAAGCGTTATTTTCTAGGAAAATTCTTATCGTCCCGCGACACCGTTAGAAAAACATTATTTTATATGTTACTTTTTTTTTCTCTCTCTCTCTTTCTCTCTCATGCTCTCTCTCTCTCTCTCTCTCTCTCTCTCTCTCTCATACTCATTCTCTCCCTCTCTTTTTCCTTTTTTTTTTTTTTTACGACGATCGAGAATGTCTCGAAAAAATATTTTTATTTAAGTTCTCAAATTTTAATAATGAAAAATATTTTAATTGAAATAAAAATTATTTTATTTATGGTTTCAAGATTTTAACATTATATATATATATATATATACATATATATTTATTTCTTTTTTTTAATTTTTAATTTTCAATGTTTCAATTCTGAACGATTCCGTAACGCGATTATATAAAACAAATTAAGTATTTTTTGAGATTGAAAATGACGGTGTATTAGTGGGGTATATGGTGTTAACGTATATATGTGCGATATTATTTATGGTAAACGTATAGATGCGTACATCGCACATGCGTAAATGATATTTATTTAATTGTAAATGATCGTACGTATATACATTCGTACGCACATAATGATTTATTATATTATATCATTACGAATTATTATTACGTATTAAATATATCAACAATTAACGACAATATAAGTATGATAATAATAATAATAATAATAATAATAATAATAATAATAATATTTAAAAAAATTTTTTTTACCATATTATCAAATATCATATCACGCGTATTTAAATTAATATCATATCAAATTTTCTACAATGATAAATACTTGTATATATATATAAAATTTTTTATAAAATTTTACAAACGAAACATGATTATATTCCCATTCAAAATTTTTCTCTACATTATATTCGTTGATCAAATACTAGTAATAATAATAATAATAATAATAATAATAATTCCAATAATACTGCTACTAATAATAATAATAATAATAAAAAATTATGATAATCGAAAAGATAGAGAGGTTAATAAATGGAGATGGTGAGGAGATCGGAATTCGAAGTATAGACTTGTTTAGTATTTGATTAGGATTCGTATTTGATTAGAGAGAGAGAGAGAGAGAGAGAGAGAGAGAGAGAGAGAGAGAAATAAAGTGAAAGATTCGACCATTCTGACCACCATAGCCAAGGGTCAATATTATCACACGTGCTCGAAATGCCGACAGAGGGAACGAACTCGTCTCTCTCTCTCTCTCTCTCTCTTTCTTATGGTGTCCTGTATCGTAGTCCCATTTTTAAGTTCGGCCCTTGCAACGATGAACACGCGTGTGTACCACCTGCATTCGTGATGCACGTTCGTATTTATACAAGACCGTGTCCATCTTTCAGGTAGAAAAGTTTGTCTTGCCATTTCATATATGGTATATACTATTATTTATACATACATACATATATACATACATACATACATATATATATATATATATATATATATATATATATTGGGGGGAGGGGGAGCAAGGGATCAGAAAGTTTTCTTCGAAATCATACTACTCTTAAGATATTTTTATTTTTAATATATATATTTAGGTTTCTTTATATATAACTCGTGTTATCTTTATGGATACGATAGAAAGATATTTATTAAATTATAAATAAATTAATTGATTGTAATAATTGATTTTTTATATATATATATTTATATTTATTAATTTATGATTTATTCTTTTTATTTACTTTTTCTTTTTCTTTTTATCATTTAAATATATGTGCGTGCGCTTGCATATATTCGAATATATATATTCGTATTTATAACTGATATTCTACTAACTTATACATTATACATAGTCTAAAATATTATATCCTACAGTATATATATATATATATATATATATTTATTTATTTATTTATTTATTTATTTATTTATGGTACATCATGTAATATTTATATACAGTCCATTTTTTTTGCCATTATCTATGTAGCAATAATTGATGAAACAGGAGTCGTCAAAAATTCGTTCGTTCGTTCTGTCACTCATTCAATATTTCATTCATTCATTCTTTCAATTCATTCATTCATTCATTCATTCGTTCATAATGATTAAATCGATCAGATTTCCTTCCCCTTAATTTATTCTTACCTCCCATCTCTTTTTTCTCATTCTCTCTTCTTTTCTTTTCTTCTGTTTTTTTTTTCTTATTTTTTTTTTTTTTTTTTGAAATAATAAATTGAAGAATATATTCCGAAGGGGTTAACGACAGAAAGTGGAGGAGGAGGAGGAGGGGGTGGAGGTGTAGGAGAGGGGGTAGGGGTGGGGGTAGGGGTGGGGGTAGGGGTGGGGGACCACACTTATCGTACGTATCGCGAGATGTTATCGTAATATACACCATTAGAGAATACACCCGTGGAGTGTTACGTTAATCTACATATCGTTAGATCCCATAAGCGTACCCGCAGTATACAACGGTATAATAACTAATATACGTATGTCGTTGAATTCGACGATAGCGAGCCGTGAGAAAGTCGTATAGTCGTTCTTTAATTTCTTTTGTTTTTTTTTTTTTTTCAAAACGTATATAAAACCACCTATATCAAATCTCAATCGACTCGATTATTTTTTTGAAAGGGTCTACGGGTCAATTTCGATCTACGGGATTTATTTTTACGATTCTTCGCTTCCTTCTTTTCTCTTTCCCTTTTACTTCTCTTTTCGCTCCTCTTATTTATTTATTTACTCATTTATTTATTTTTGTTTTCAATCAAATCGCGAATTACACAAGCGTCCCCATGATTTTATTTTCTTCATTCATTTTATTTTCTTCTTCGTCTTCATTTTTCTTCTCTATCTTTCGTTTCATTATTTATTTATTTTTTTCCTTTTCTCTCGATATTTTTCTTTTTCACTTCAGCGCGTTATAAAAAATTAATAATTAACAATTAATCTAACTCACGATAAGAAAGACGGTAAGGTAGGATGAAAGAAAGGATTCGATGGAAAAGAATTATTCTATTCATTCTCTCTCTCTCTCTCTCTCTCTCTCCTTTTTTCTTATTTTTTTTTTTAATTATTATTATTTTTTAATAAAGAGTGAGCTCCCGTTTACCGACGGTTAAATAAATGCCTCTTCGTAAAATTCCCCTTTTATTCCTACTCATTCCTTTATTATTCTTCTCTCTCTCTCTCTCTCTCTCTCTCTCTCTCTCTCACACTTTTTGTTTTTTTATTTCTCGTTTTCTTTTTTTTCTTTTTTTTTTCTTTTTATGCCGGCACCGGTGCAACGGGCACGGTCATAAAACACATATGACACCCGTAGCATAATAATGTTAAACCGATAGCAGTTATCTCGTTGTATATAACTCGCTATATACCAAGACCATACCTACTTCGCCATTTTCCTAATTAATGTTTAATGCCACGATATCTGCCCTCCTTACTCGCCATTACATTTGCCCGTTCGATATCGCCTATCAACGGATGTTCTCTCTCTCTCTCTCTTTTTATTTTTTTTTCTATCCGTCCATCCGTCCTTCTCACTCTTCTTCCATCTTCCGTTCCCCTCTAAACCCCTCTCTCTTCCTGCCCCCACCCCCCCCCACCCCCACCTCACCCCTCCCACTCCACGGATCGTCCCCACTTTCGACTCTTTACATCGTGTAAAACGCATTGAACGCCTTCCTTGAGCCTGGCTGGCCGGCTCGATCGCTCGTTTTGAGACCGTTTTAAAATCTTAAACAATTTCCGACGCGTTTCCTTCTACTTTAGATTTTTTTCTTTTTATTATTCTTTCTTTTCTTTCTTTCTTTCTTTCTTTCTTGCTTTCTTTCTTTCTCCTTATCGCGTTTTGCTTTGATTCCTTTCGCTGTTGTTGTTTTTATTTTTTTCTTTATATATATGTATATATATATATATATTTTTTTTTTCGTTATTTAATTTTATTTCATTATATTTTATTTTTATTTTTAATTCTTTTATTTATTGTTTTTTATTTTATTTTTTTTTATTTTTTTTATTTTTTTTTTAATTTTTTTTTTAATTTTTTTTTTTTAATATTTTTTTCGTCTCTTTTTGTTCTTTCCGTTGAAAGAGAAAGAGAGAGAGAGAGAATTTTTTATAACGCAGCTGATTGGTTGTTGAGACTGTGAAAAGATTGCAATGCGTCTTCTTTTTATTTTAATTTTGTTCTCCTCTTTGCTTCTCGATTCTTTTTAGTTTTTTTGTTTATTACTGTTGTTGTTTTTATTTGTGTGAGAGGGAGAGAAAGAGAGAGAGAGAGAGAAGGAGAGGGAGGAAGATTGGTTGGGACTGATAAATCGTAAGAATTTTGTTTTGTTGTTTACTCTTTTCATATACATATATATATTTTTTTATTTATTCATCTATCCGTTCACTTTTTATTTAATATTTTTATTATTTTTTTCTTTTTGAGAAAGAAAGAGGCAAAGATCGTTTTACTCGAGAGAATAGACATATTTAGAAATTATTTGAAATATTGATTTTCTTCTTATTTTTTTTTTTTTTTTTTTTTTTTTATTAATCGACATTAATTCGTGCAAGGGTTTGATCGCATAGAAGCTATTTCTGTTTTTTTTTTTTTTTTTTTTTTTTTTTAACGCGTGTATCAGAGAATCCAAAAATATTTTTACTATTGGAGTTTAATCATTCGACTATTTCAACCATTCAAGTTTGCTATTAGTAGTTATCAATTTTCGAGAGAAGGAAAAAGAAAAAAAATTTTTACGGGGTAACAAAATAGAGAAAGGTTATTAAAGGGGGGGAGAGAGGATGGGACGATCGATTTTAAATGAAATAAATAAATAAATAAATAAATAACTGAATGAATAAATGATTGAACCGACAAATCAAAGTTTTTATATATCAAATATATTGAGTTAATAAGGAACAAAGTTTTAATAATTTGATCCTTTTTTCTCGATTTCAGTCCCACCAAGAAGAAGATTTATCAGATCCCGATTTACAGGATGAAGAAAGTGGAGAAGAGTTACCACAGCAGCCACACGCTGGACATACCACAACACATCAGAATCCTTCGGAACCACCGTCTATATCGACCAATACAACTCCCACACCTTTGACAAATCTCAACACACTCATGAACACCCATCATCCTCATTTTCTAGCGAAGTTGAAGATGGAGGTTAGTAAAAAGGAAACAAAAATATTTTCCGTTGTTATTATTATTATTATTATTATGAATTTTATTCGTGTGCTCGTTATCGTATGATACATTAATGTTCGCAAAAAATAGT
>OU427014.1:2692010-2694510 GCA_911387935.1 Dolichovespula saxonica
TGGATGGATAGAGTATCTCTAAATGGTTGAAGAAGGGAGATGAAGAAGTGGACGAGAGAGACGTGCGCTGGAAGGAAACGGCGGTGGTGGAGGGGGTTGTAGAGGGGGAGGGAGGGAGAGGGAGAGGGAGGGAGGAAAAAAAAAAAGAAAAAAGATGGATGAGCGAAAGATAGGGGGTTGTGGGCCGAGAAAGAGGGAAGGGCTGGAGGAGATGGTTTAAATGGCGGAAGAGGGGATGGTAGAGGGAGAGGGAGAGAGAGAGAGAGAGAGAGAGAGAGAGAGAGAGAGAGAGAGGAGACTTATAGAATTAGTCAGGGTCGGCATCGTATCCTTGTTAACGCTTTTTACATGGTCCTTCTCTCTCTCTCTCTTTCTCTCTCTCTCTCTCTCTCTTTGCTTTGTCTGTCCGTCCGTCTGTCGGTCTCTCTCTCTCTCTCTCTCTCTCTCTCTATCTATCTTTCTTTCTTTGTTTCTCTTATATAGTCAAAGGCACACATATACGAGTGGGATATAATGTATGTACATATGAGCTATCTCTCTCTCTCTCCTTCTTTCTCTCTCTCTCTCTCTCTCTCTCTCTCTCTCTCTCTTTCTCACTCGCATAGGTAATTTTTGCACCATCGGCGAGACGGTCGGGTTAGGTTTTTGGTTTTTGCAAAGTGGGTGTGGTATCGGATTACCATTTAGATTGTTCAAGCTCAGAAGGAACTTGATGGCTCTTCAATGGCGACAAATCTTTAACCGGGGTATATATACACATATATACATATATATATATATATATATATATATATATATGTATGTATGTATGTATGTGTGTATATATGTATATATAATTCTCGCGCGTTATGAAAATTATCGCCATTTTCTTTCCGATATTCACTCGATTTTTATTATATATATATATATATATATATATATATATATATATATATATATAATAATATAATTATATATATATAATATATATATATAATAATAATATATATAAAATATATATATAATTATATTATTATATATATATATATATATATAATAATATAATTATATATATATATATATAATATATATATTATAATAATTTATATAAAATATACATATAATATATATACATATATATAATAATATAATATAATATATATATATATATATATATATATATATATATATATAATATATATTAGAAATTGTTAGAATTTTGTCGAGAAAAGCTTATACAATATATGTATATTCTATATATATATATATATATATATATATATATATATATATATATATATATTCTTTATATCTGTTTTTTTTTATGTGTTTAACAATTCTTTCAAATTATTGGTCGTACACACACACACACACACACACACATAATATAAATACGATTCATTATTTTTACTAAACGTATTCTGTTTGAGGTATATTTTTATGTAAATAAGGAACAAGGAATTTTTACTTTTCCTCGTAACTTTTATATTTTTCTGATGCAACTTCATTTAATTTAATTTCGTTCTTAATTCTATTTTTATTTAAATTATCGTTGCGTTTATGGTTCGAAACGTAAGTGTCATCCGATGATATTTCTTCTCTATCTATTTAACTATTTATCTATCTATCTATCTATCTATCTCACCTTATCTCTCTTTCTCTCTCTCTGTTTATCACTTAAACAATAAATTGTAAGGAGATTATCGTCATTATAGAAATATTATCAACATTTTTATAATAAATAAGACAAGACGTATGTCATATGCGCAGATACAACGAAAAATATGAAATTGACGTCCCACAGTAAGAAAAAAAGGTACAGTAAAAAGAAATAAAATAAAACAACGACGAAAACAAAAACAAAAAGTAAAGGGAAAGAAATAAAGAAGACACGAAGAAAAGTATTATTGTAATAAATAAAGACGAATAAGACGGGGTACGTATTGCCATATGCGCAGATATAACGAAAAGTAAAAGATTGACGTCTCGAAGTAAAAAAAAAAAAAAAAAAAAAAATAAATAAAAAGAAATAAATCGACGAAACAAAAAAGAGAGAAATCAACAGAAAAAAGAAGGAGAAGAATAAAGAAGACACGAAGAAAAGTATTATTGTAATAAATAAAGACGAATAAGACGATACGTATTGCCATATGCGCAGATATTACGAAAAGTAAAAGATTGACGTCTCGAAGTAAAAAAAAAAAAAAAAGAAAAAGATAAAATTAAAAGAACAACGACGAAACAAAAACCATAAAAAAAAAGAAAGGGAAAGAAGTAAAGAAGACACGAAGAAAAATATCATTATAATAAATAAGACACATAAGACGGTCGTATGCATAGATATAACGAAAAATAGGAAATTGAAAATTGAAACTCCCGAAGTAAAAGTAAAAAAAGAAAAAGAAAAAAAAAACGACGAAACAAAAAAGAGAAAACCAAAAGGAAGAAAGAAAGAAAGAAAGAGATAAAGGAGACACGAAGAAATGTATTATTATAATAAATAAGACAATACGTAATATCG
>OU427014.1:2704510-2707010 GCA_911387935.1 Dolichovespula saxonica
TGATGTTAGTGACGGTGATGGTGATGGTGATGGTGTAGAGTAAACGAAATGCGAGGAAGAGGAAGAAAAAAAAAAGAAAAGAAAAGAAAAGGAAGGACGACAAAATGGAAAAAGAAATTGAGAAAAAAAAACAAAAAGAAAAGGAAGGACGAAAAAATGGAGGAAAAAAGAATTGAGAAAAACAAAAAGAAAAGAAAAGAAAAGGAAGGACGAAAAAATGGAGAAAAATAAAAATTGAGAAAAACAAAAAGAAAAGAAAAGAAAAGGAAGGACGAAAAAATGGAGAAAAAAAAGATTGAGAAAAACAAAAAGAAAAGAAAAGAAAAGGAAGGACGAAAAAATGGAGAAAAAGAAATTGAGAAGAAAAAAAGAAAAAAAAAAAAATTAGAGAGATAGAAACAAAAGTTAAGGAACATAAAGAGAGAGAGATAGGTAGATAGATAGATAGAGAGAGAGAGAGAGAGAGAGTAAGAGAGAGAGAGAGAGAGAGAGTGAGTAAGAGAGAGTGAGAGAGAGAGAGAGTGAGAGAGAGTGAGAGAGAGATCGTAGAGCGTGATCGAGGGCTGGTCCTTCGGCGTTATCCCTCTCCCTCCCCTCCCACCCTCCCTCCTACCACCATAATCCTCTCTTAATAGTTACATATTGTTGTAACGTACACGAGAGGTAATATTACACGCGCGGAGGTGGAACCAAGCGGAAGAAACTTGGAAGAAGACGTTATTGCTTTGGTTTCGTGCGGTTATATGGCGTGTAGGAATGAAATTGGTGCTTCGCGATTTAAGCGATAAAGGGACACGTAGACGTTATTACGTTATTACTTATTCTCTCTCTCTCTCTCTCTCTCTCTCTCTCTCTCTCTCTCTCTCTCTCTCTTTCTCCTTCTTTCGCTCTCGTTCGCTCGTTCTTTCTCTTTTTCAATCTTTCGCTTGGTGTCTCATTCCCTCTTATTTTTCTGTTCGCGTTACTTCGGGGCATAGAAAAAAAGGCACGAAAATACGATTAAGAAAATAAGTTAAGGGGGGAAAGAAATCTTGTCGTTTCTTCGATCACCGAGACCGTAGAAACAACATCCTGTGTTTGTGTGTGTTTGTGTGTGTGTGTGTGTGTGTGTGTGTGTGTGTCGTGTTGTTCCTACTATTGTTAGAAATTAAAATTGCAGTTTAACGAGCCGCGTGTAACTTCTTCGTTGTAATGGGAGTAGGAAAGGAATGGATAGGATAGGATTGGGAGAGGAAGGAGGAGAGATTAAATTTAAAAAAAAAAAGAAAAAAAAATGAAGGAAGAAAAGAAGAGAAATCTAACGAAGAGGTGAGAGAAGAGATTAAAGTGGAAAGAAAAGAGGAAAGAGAAATTAACGAAGAAGAAGAAGGAGAAGAATTTAAATAAAAAAAAAAAGAAAAGAAAATTAAATAAAAATAAAAAAGAAATTTAAATTAAAAAAAAGTAAAGAAAGGAAAGAGAAGAAATTAAATAAAGGAAAAGTAGAGAAAATTAAATAAAAATAGAAGAGAAAATTAAATTAAAAAAGAAAGTAAAGAAAGGAAGGAAAAGAAATTAAATAAAAGAAAAGTAGAGAAAATTAAATAAAAAGAAAAAAAAACTAAAGGAAGGAGAGAAAATTAAATAAAAAAAAAAAAAAATTAAAGAAAGGAAGGAGAAAAAATTAAATAAAAGAAAGAAGAGAAAATTAAATTGAAAAAAAAAAAAAACTAAACAAAGCAGGTAGAAGAAATTTTAATGAGAAGATAAGAAAAGAAAAGAGAAATAAAAGGGAAAGATAGATAAAAAAAAGAATTAAAGAAAAAATAATTCTTATGAGTACAAAAAGAAAAGAATAATAATAATAATAATAATAATAATTATTATTATTATTATTATTATCAGTTACAAAAAAAGAAGTTCGTCCTTCGATTTTCCATCGTGATTTTTAATCCGAAGATTGAAGAAAAAGAAAACAATAAAAATGGAGAAAAGAATGACGTTACAAATCAAAGTCGAAATTAATTTTGTCGAATTAACAAAAATTGAATTAAATTACGAATAAAAAAAGAAAGAAAGATTCGAAAAATTATTTTCAGGATTTTTATCGTACGAAGTACATCTCTCTCTCTCTCTCTCTCTCTCTTTCTCTCTTTTACTTCAACGAACATAAAAAAAACGGCAGATATTAAAGTTGCGTTCGTGTTATGTCAATTAAGAAAAATTAATTAGGATTAAATATAAAAAAAGTATCATAAACGTCAATAATTATCTCGATCATTATCATACGTAAAATAATCTCTCTCTCTCTCTCTCTCTCTCTCTCTCTCTCTCTCTCTCTCTCTCTTTCTATCCATCTATCTATCTTAACGATTCAGAAAATTTATACGAAGTGCCTAATTATCATCCTCCGTCTTTATCTTTATCTCTTACATTCGGAAACATATGAAAATGTCGGAAATTAAATATAAACGTTAGCGAATAAATTAAGGAAACGCTACTACGTAAGATGGGTGCTTGG
>OU427014.1:2712010-2714510 GCA_911387935.1 Dolichovespula saxonica
TCTTCTACTATTACTTTATACTCTTTAAAATTTTTTCTGTTTACTTGTTTATTTATTTATTTGTTTATATATTTATATGATATATTTATATATTCATATTATGTATTTATATTATATATTTTATTTATTTATTCTTGTTTATTTATTTATATATATATTATATATTTTATTTATTTATTCTTGTTTATTTATTTATATATATATTATATATTTTATTTATTTATTCTTGTTTATTAATTAATTAATTTATTTATTTCGTTTTGTTTTTTTTTTTTCGTTCCTTCTCTCTTTCTCGTTTCACTCTATTTTCCACCTCGGAGGTTTCATTCATCGACACGTTTACTTATTTCATTTATTGATTTATACGCTCATGCATTCTTATTTGTTTATTTATTTATTTATTTATCTTATTTTTATTTTTTTCTTTTTTTTTTCTTTTTGAATGATAGAATCGACAGATCGATATCGATCGTTAAGAAATTCGATCGATTTTTTATACGACAATCGATATCTTTGTTAAGGGACAATCGTAGTATTGATTGTTATAACGGATGTATTACGTTGACGTTTAAACGTTAATTATTTATTTATTTCTTTGGTTTGTTTCTTTTTTTTTTTTCGAAGGCCTCGTTTATCGACACGTTTATTTATTTATTTTGTTTTATTTGTTATTATTACTTTTTTTTTTTTTAATGATATTTCTTTTTAATTTTCAATTTAACAATTTCATTTTATAATAGAATATAAAAATTTTCATTGAATAATTTCATTATATAATCGAATATAAAAATTTTCAATTTAACAATTTCATTATATAATCGAATATAAAAATTTTCAATTTAACAATTTCATTATATAATCGAATATAAAAATTTTCAATTTAACAATTACACTTTATAATCGAATATAAATTATCATTCAATAATTTCACTCGATAAAATGAAAAAGAAATATAACGATTAAAAGGAAAAGAGAAAAGGGGGGAAGATCAAGACGAAGAGACCAATGAAGAGAGAGAGAGAGAGAGGGAGAGAGTGGGGGGGGGGGGAGTAGAAGAAGAGAACGAAAGTAAATAAAATGAAAACAAACAAAAAAATATAAAGTAAAAAAAAAAGAAAGAGAGAAGGTAAGATTAAACTCTCGAGGCTAAAATTTAAGCAACCGGCTTCCCCCACCCAACCCACCAACCCCTCCGCCCGTACCCCACCCCTCCACCTCCCCCTTTCTACGTGTAACTATATAAAACCCTATGTACTTAATAATACACGATTTTACGGGTTGCCACACTCGGAACGATTCTCGCGGCTCGCTAATAAGACGAGGAAAAGTTACGTTCGAAGTAACGTCGCGGGTTACTCGCGAGAGAGTCGACGTCCTCGGGTACGCGCGAGTTCGCGTGCAACGTCGCGTGCACTCGTGAGGAATGCACAATGCATGAGCTAAAGAGAGAGAGAGAGAGAGAGAGAGAGAGAGAGAGAGAGAGAGGACTATCTTATCCCGCGTGAACATCTTCTTTTGCCTAACACGTTCACAAGTGTGGTCTCCGTTGGTCCTTTTCTATCTCTATCTCTCTATCTCTATCTCTCTCTCTCTTTATCTTACTCTCTTTTTGTATTCATTTTATTATATTTCAGTTTAGTTTAGTTTAGTTAAATTTAGTTTGGTTTGGTTTGGTTTAGTTTAGTTTGATTTTTAGTTTATTTGTTAGTTTAATTCATCTCTAATTTAATTCTCTATTGAATTATTTTTTTTTTTTTTTACTAAATGTAATTGGATTTATATATATATATGTGTGTGTGTCTGTACGTTTGTATACATAAATGTATATGGTTATATGTATATTTATGTATATATAATCATTGTAAGGATATATATTTAAGTAATATTGTATACGTATACATTTACGTGTATAGAATATGATTGTATATGTATATACGTATTTAAATAAATTTAATATGTATGTACGTATATAATAATATCGTACGTACTTATGTGTTTCTGTATATACATATTTATATTAATATACATACATATATATATATATATTATAAAAACTAATATAATATATATTACAAAAACGTATTTAATATATACTAATATGAACTAATATAATATATATTATAAAAACGTATGGCCTTATATACATACATATTCTATATACATATATTATATACACATACATACACATACATACATACATACATACATACATACATACATATAAATATATATTTTATATAAAAGTGAACGTATAAATGGTGTTATTTCCAAACGATTTTATTTTCTCTTTCTGTCTCTCTTTTTTCATTGTTTCGAGTTAGAAATTGACGGGGAAAGGAGGGAAATAAAGTAGAAAAATAAAAGAAAGAAACGAAAAAAGAAAAATGAAGAAAAAAAAAAAAAAGAAGAAGAAAAAGGTTACGCGAAACGAGAAAGGCCGGCGCGGCCTATGGTAGAAGAAGATCGATAGTAGATGATCGCAACCCTCGTAAACGCGTTT
>OU427014.1:2722010-2724510 GCA_911387935.1 Dolichovespula saxonica
ATCCTTCTCTCTCTCTCTCTCTCTCTCTCTATCTCTATCTCTCTCTAATTCTAACTCCAACTCTAACTCTCTTTTCGTCGAGAGTTAGTTTGAATAATTGTCGGTAATAAAAGTCAACGTGCATTAAGATAGATAAAATAGATACGGGGGGTCGTATGGGGGAGGAGGGGTTGTAGGTCGAAAGGCATACCGAGATAATTAAAAAAATTACAAACTGACAACGATGTGGCGTTAGAAACATCGATATTAGAGCGGAGTTAGAAGTTCTTCTTTTTCTTTTTCTTTTTTATGTTTCCCTCTCCCTCCCCCCTCTAAAAAAAGGTCTCAAAAACGTTCACTTAGATTCTGATTTACTTCGCGATATTATTAATTGTTAGTATCGATTGTAGTGGACAATTTAAATCGTATTTTATTCGATTTTAATTGAACTTTCGTTACGACGATTGATACGAACTTTCCTGGTTACGATTTTAATCGTTAAGGAGAATCAATTTGATATATAAAAAAAAGAAAAAAGAGAAAAAGAGAAAAAGAAATGATGGAGGAGTAATTAATTTTTTCTTTTTTTTTTTCTTTTTTTTTTTTTATTGAATCTTTTGAAAACTTTTTTTTTCTTTTTTTTGAACGGCAAGAAAGATCGAAGGAAATGAGAGTTTGAAATTAAATAAATAAATACATATATATACATATGTTTATAGGTATATATAAAATTGATGTATTAAAATTGATCTATCAAATTATTGACTACAAAATTGAATGAATGAATGAATGAATGAATGAATGAATATATAAACAAAATTTATCAGACTACGTATACGTTTCGACTTACTATCCGAGATTAAAAATTATATAAATAAATAAACAAATAAGCAAACAGAAAGAAAAAGATATAAAATTGAAATTAAGATTGTAATCGCGATATCACGAAATTAATCGAATAAATAAACAAACAAATAAAAACAAACAAAAAAAAATATATATATATATATAAAATCGACCATACTAAGAAATTAAGCTAATAAACAAATAAAAAAACGAATAAATATATAAACCAATTGATCGTACGACTAATACACACATAAATATACATTTTCTACTTACGCTCGACTTACTACTACCCGAAATTAAAAATTATATATATAAATACATAAATAAATAAATAAATAAATAAGCAAAAACAAAAAGAAAAAGATATAAAATTTAAATCGTGATATTACGAAATTAAACGAACAAACAGACAAAAAAACAAATCAAAATAGAAAAAGAAAAAAAATATATATATAAAATAAAATAATATATAAAAAAAAATATATATAATATATATATATAAAAATATATATATAATATATATATATACAAATATATATATATATATATATATATATATAATATATAAATAAAAAAAAATATATATATGCCATACGTAATATATAAATTGACCGTACAAAGAAATTAAACGTATAAACAAACGAATTTGTTAAACAAACAAACAAATAAACAAATAAAATAATTAATCGTTCGACATATATATATATATATATATATATATATATATATATATATATATATATATATATATATATATATACATATATAAACGCGTATAATATACATACAAGATTTCAACTTGCGCTCGACTTACTAGAAACCGAGAGGATCGTTTTCGTTGTAAATGATCCTTGTGTTCCTCTAGCACGAACCGCGTCCGTCTCGAGCTAACGAAAACGAGGAAGAATGAAAAAAAAAAAAAAAAAAAAAAGAAAGAAAGAAGAAAAAAAATAAAAAATAAAAAAGAAGAAGAAGGAATGGGAGTTAAAATATGTTGTGGTTCGTGACCACCGTGCTTACACGGGACAAAACAATATTGTCGCTCGTGTCGACCGCCTTAGGCGAGTTCCGTACTTCGAATATTACAACCCGTGTGCATTGTTTTCAGCACGAATCTTCCGTTTGCCCGTTGGCTATACACACACACACACGCATAAATACACACACACATGTGTATATATATGTACGTACGTGTGATACATACATGGATACATATATACATATATATACCTACGTGCCTCTTTCTTGCATTCGTGCCTTACAAGACTTCCTCTTTTTATCTTTCTCTCTCTCTCTCTCTCTCTCTCACACACTCTTTTTCTTATTTCTCTCTCTCTCTTTTTCTCTCTCTCTCTCTCTCTCTAAGAAACTTAGCATATATGTGTACGTCCTTTACTACTTAATTTAAAGTAATTTTCGTGATAACCAAACCGTGACTAACATTCGATCGCCGTATATTTCTCTCTCTCTCTCTCTCTCTCTCTCTCTCTCTCTCTCTCTCTCTCTCTCTCTCTGACTGTTCGAATCTGTTCTAAACACATCGTCCCGAAAAAGTCCCTGATTAATTCTAATCTCTAACGACGAACGTTATAACCCCCTCGTAAATTTCATTTCGATCAGATATAATAACTTCGTGTTATTAGCCAAATGATTAGGTTTACTTCGCGTTAAG
>OU427014.1:2729510-2734510 GCA_911387935.1 Dolichovespula saxonica
TAACAAACTCGTTCGATATTACATACTCAACCGATATCAATTAAACATTTATATATATACATATATATATATGTATATGTATGTATAAATGTATATATACATATATAAATGATAAATTATCGATGAGAAGATGAATTCAGACGATAATTTAGAAATGGAATACAGTCCTTTCGAAATACCAATCAGATATAGTAATTACGTTACCACGAAATATTGTCGAATGTTAAGTCGTTAGTAAGTATTTTCTGAAATAGCCCTGAAGGGTCTCGAGAGTGCCCTATTCTGAAAGCGAGCTCGCCAGAGCTTAATTGCTCGATAATACACTCGTCACCCTTCACCCTACACATCTCTCTTTCTATCTCTATCTCTCTATCTCTATCTCTCTCGTTCTTTGGCTTCCCTCTCGGAAGAGAAGAAAGAGAGAAAAGGAACAACAACAAAATCTTAGATCTTATCGTTTTCATGGATCGACACGAATCTTTTTCTTTCTGGGTAATATCATGTACATACAAACGAGCGATAAATCGACTCGTAAAGACCGATATATCTCCATCTTCCACGCGACTCTCGTCACGTCATTTCCATCCCTCTTTTTTTTGTATTTTTTTTTTCTTTTCCTTTCCTCGATTTTTCATTTCTCCTACCCCCGCTACCCCCCTTTACCACCGGTACCTTAACTAACCGCGAACCCTCTCTGTATCACCCTTCGAACAGGTCGGACCATCCTATACACACACACACACACACACACATATGTATGTATGTATATGTAAACATACATATGTATTTCACGTATGTGTCATTATAATTATGATTTCGATCTATCTCCCTAAGGACAGAAACAAATTTTCTCGATTCCACAATTCAATTCGCTTCTTTTCATTCGGAATACATAAAACGCGTACGTAAGTACGTACGTGTGTGCGTGTATGCGTATGCATTTCAACACACACACACACACATACGTGTATATATATATAAATATAAATATATATGCATGAGAGATACCAATGATGAGACCATAAATACGTATGCTCCTTGATCTAGCAACAAGATAAATATCAATTACGTTCGTTTCCTTCGAGATATTATCTCGAGGATTCGAATGGCCGATAAAGGAAGTGAAACAAGCGTCGAAAGTCGTTCGTTATCGTTCAGAATTAGCTATACCGAGTTTATAAAACGACGTGGACGACGGAGACGAGGACGATGACGAGGACGAATACGAGGACGAGGACGAGGACGAGGACGAGGACGAGGATGAGGTTGTCGGTTATAGTGATACCGATGATGGTGGTAATGTTACAAAAGTGATGGGAGTTGAAATTGAAGGATAGAGAGAGAAAAGAATAGTGTTAAGAGAGAGAGAGAGAGAGAGAGAGAGAGAGAGAGAGAGAGAGAGAGAGAATGAAGTAGTTTGAGAAGGATGAACGAGAACGAAGAAGCAAGGATAGGAATGGTAAGAGTGAGAGTGAGAGGGATAGATATAGGGATAGGGGTGAGGGGAGAGGGGAGAGGGATAGGGTTAGGGATAGCAGTGGATCGCTTTGGAATGAGGTACGGGGTTAGGGGGAGGTCTAGAGAAAGAGAGTGAGAAAGAGAAACTCGAAAGGATAACTCGACTCGATTCACAGAGATCGCTTATCCTGCTAGAATGAGAGAGAAAGAGAGAGAGAGAGAATGAGAGAATGAGAGAGAGAGAGAGAGAGAGAGAGAGAGAATGATCGTAAAGAGCATTACACGTGTGAACGAACGAGTGAGATATGTATATACGTATGTGTACGTGCGTGTATGGAGTGTATGTGTGTACGTACGTACGTACGTGTGTGTGTGTGTGTGTGTGTGTGTGAGAGAGAGAGAGAGAGGGAGATACTGCTCTGGGTTGCGTCCGTTAATGCGTTGCCACGAAGATCTATGGACTGGCTGTAGTTTATATGCTAATCCGTAAGGAGTGTTAAATACTCGATCATTTATCACGCCATAGCCGTTCTCCCACCCCCTTCCCACCCCCTTCCAATTCCTCGTACTTCTTCTCCTTCTCCTTCTTCTTCTCCTTCGTCTTATTCTTATTCTTATTCTTCTACTTCTTATTCTTATTCTTATTCTTATTTTTATTTTTGTTCTTATTCTTATTTTTATTTTTGTTCTCATTCTTATTTTTATTCTCGTTCTTATTCTTATTTATATTCTTGTTCTTATTCTTATTTTTATTCTTGTTCACTTTTTTTCTCTTTACCACTTTTTTTTTTCCTTTATTTTTATTTTATTTTGATTTTATTTTATTTTTTTTTTTTCATCCTCATTCCCTTATTCCTCCTCAAGATTTTCTTCTCGTTTCGTTTCGTTTCGTTTCGTTTCGTTTTACTCTTATTATTTTTTTTTCTTTTTACTTTCTTTCGATTTTTATTGCTTTTCTTTTCATTTTTCTTTTTTTTTTTTTTTTTGGTTCTTTACTTTCGCTCAGGCTTTCTTTTCGTTTTCTTTCTCCTTTCCTCGCCCTTTTTTTCTTTTTTTTTTCTTTTTACGCTTCGTTCGTCTCGCACGGGGTATTCCTTCTTTATTTTTTTCTTTCTTTTTTTTTTCTTTTGGTTCGCTCGAATCCTTTCCCGTTTATATCCTCTTTTTTCTCTCTCTTTTTTATTCTTCTTTTTCTTTCTGTATTTATATTTTTTTTCTTCTTCTTCTTCTTTTTTTTTTCGTTGTCTCTTCTTTTCTCAACAGTCTCGCGGGGGTTGTTCTCTTTTTCCTCGTGGTATCCTAAATCAGTTTTCTTTTTTCTTTCTTCTTCTTTCCTTTTTTTCCGACTTATAAATCCCTCTCTCTCTCTCTCTCTCTCTTTCTTTCTATCATTCTCATTTCTACAACAACGAGCAATTATTATTACGTCATTGGAACATTCGAAATATCAAACTCCCCCATCTCATTCGACCATAGCTTATAATAAAATATCTCGTACATAAAAAAAAAAAAAGAAGAAAAGAAAAGAAAAAGGGAAAAAAAACAGATTCATTTCGTAGTGTATACAAACACACACACACACACACACACACACACACACACATATATAAAAATGATAAATGTATTAAAGTAACATTAACGTTGAAATATTTAAATACTTTCATGATCGTTGAACCATTTCAAACTAATACACCCTCTTCGTTACATGATAATGATTCTACTTTCTCTCTCTTCCTCATTCATCAGATAATTACCTCACTCACTCCCTCTCTCTCTCTCTCTCTCACACACACACATACACAAACACACACACACTATCTCTATCTATCCCTCTCTCCGTCTTACACTCTTCATAACGAACGATAAATCACTAAGCAAGTTTCCCCGGGTGATTTCATCGACGATAAGCCAACACCTCGGAGCAAATCATGTAGAACAGTAAGAAAAACAACAAAAACAACAAAAACAACGACAACAACAACAACTACGTTCATCGAGACATCCTCGTAGTTTGTCGAGTTAACAGCGTGTTAATTAATTACTGGAATGCGATGTATGATAGAAAGGGATAGCGATAGAGATAAAGATAAAGATAAAGACGGATAGATAGATTATATATGGATAGAGACGGAAAGAGATTGAGAGAGAGAGAGAGATAGATAGATAGATAGATGGACAGATAGATAGATAGAGAGAGAGAGAGAGAGAGAGAGAGAGACGGACAGAGAAGATTAGAATAGTCTGAATAAAGTAAATTTAAAATCATTTTTCTACCTTAGAAGATATTATATGAAGGATAAATTACTATTATATACACACACACAAATGTGTATATCATACATACATACAGAGTGATTATAACAAAAGTTTTGAAGCTATTTAAAAAAAAAGGAAGAAAATATAAATCAAATCTTTTTTGATCTTCGCAACTCGCGAGGATTTCTTTTTTTTTCACTTATGTATGTGTGTGTGTGTGTCTTTTTTCTTTTCTTTTTCTTTTTTCTTTTCCCTTCCCCTTCTTTCTTTAATTCTCGATTAAATACGAGAACTATGTAGTTTCGGAACGTTCGGACCATCCTGTATATTTGGAAATCAACGGTACTCGCGACGCACGTGTCCGTGTGTGTGTCTCTCTGTGTGTGTGTCTGCGTGTATGTGTGTGTGTGTGTGTGTGTGTTCGCGTTACATGCAAACGAACAGAGAGACAGACGAGTCCTCCTCGTCAAGTACTTGATTTTTCGAGTCCCTCCCTACTTGTCTTGCACTTTACTCACTCGCTTACTTACTTACTTACTTACTTACTTACTTACTTACTTACTTACTCACTCACTCACTCATTCACTCATTCACTCACTCACTTACTTACTTAATACTCATTTATTTACGCACTTCGATCGGTACTCGAGAGAATCGAAAGATGACCAAATGCAGAAAGAGTTGCACAAAGAGAGAGATAGAGAGATAGAGAGAGAGAGATAGAGAGAGAGAGAGAGAGAGAGGGAGGAGAAGAGAGGGGTGGGGAGGGGGAGGAGAAGGCTAAAATTAAGCACAAGCACTTAAACACGCATATACCGGGAATACTTCGCATTTTCTTTCCTTTTTTGGTTTCCTTTTTCTTTTCATTTTTTTCTTTTTTTTCTTTTTTTCTTATTTTATTTTATTTTTATTCGATTTTTCTCTACTCCTTTTTCTCTCTTCCTACATTCTTTATTCTTTCTCTCCACAAATATTTCTTTTCCGCTTTCGTTTTTCTTCTCATTTCGTTTTTCTCTTCTTTTTTTTTTTTTTTACTATCTTTATAAAAATAAAAATAAAAATAAAAATAAAAATAAAAATAAAAATAAAAATAAAGGAAAAAGGTAAAAAACTTTTCCCCTTTGCGCAGTGAAAGAGGAATACATACGTACGTATATGTATATGTGTATATATGTATATATATATATATATATATATATAACGTGTACGTTAGAAAATCGTTAGACGACACGACACGAGATAGAGATAGCGAGAGAGAGAGTGAGAGAGAGAGAGAGATGCATTAT
>OU427014.1:2737010-2744510 GCA_911387935.1 Dolichovespula saxonica
AAATAAGAATAAGAATGAGAATGAGAATAAGAAGCCGAAATAGAATCTTCGGTCCAGGAGTGCAACGGAGAACCAACATTGGTCCGTGTAAATGACCAAACCAATATACATGTGTGTGTGTGTATATGTGTGTGTGTGTGTACACACACGTATACACACGTATAGACACGTGTGTAAGTGTACGCGTACGTGTGCGTGGCTGGTTAGTAGGTGTAGGATTGAGAGTAGGAGCGGGTTATAGCGAGGAGAGGGGAAGGGTGGGTAGAGGAGGAGGAGGAGGAGGGGGGAGGGAAGTAAGGGAAGTAAAAGTAAAGGTATTATAACGGGGGGGGGAGGGGGAGAAGGATCGGAGAGAAAGCAAAGGCACTCTCTCTCTCTCTCTCTCTCTCTCTCTCTCTCTCTCTATTTCTCTATCTCTATCTCTCTCCCTCTTTTGGAGAAAGAGAGACAGATAATCGCGCGGACGTTAAACTTTTATAGGGCCGATTTTCATTTATATGTTAAACGCGCGTCATAACTCGAAATAGAGAGAAGGAGAGAGAGTGAGAGAGAGAGAGAGAGAGAGAGAGAGAGATGAAAGAAAGAAAGAAAGAAAGAAGAAGAAGAAGTGGAAGTCGAACGAAGTAAGACGAGTGGACGGTTGAGGGGTGCGAACGGTTGATGGGAGGGGTAAGGGGAGAGAATAGGTGGGTGGATGGGTGGGTGGAGGGGGTGAGGGAAACTAACGTCGTTCTGTGGGTTGCGAGGGTGTTTGTTCCTTCTTTTTTGATTCTTTTTATTTTTCTTTCTTTCTTTTTTTTTTTTTTTGGTTCGTTCCTCGTCCTTCCTCGTCCGTGTTGGATGGTGGCAGGTAGGAAAGATCCCAAACGAGAGAGAGAGAAAGAGAGAGAGATGAAATTTTATTTCTAACAAATGACTGAACTGTCGTTATGCTTCTAAGACGTTCTAATATATATAACAAAAAAAAAAGAAGAAGAAGAAGAAGAAGAAGAGGAAGAAAGATCATAGAAATGGATTGGATACACGTTGGTTGGGGAAAAGTGATGAGATGTGGTTAAACGGGGGGATGGTAGTAAGTGAGGGTGATGGGGAGGGGGGAAGGTTAAAGTGGAAGTAGGATGGTCGAGATAGAGTGGGATAGAGTGAGAAATATAATAGGAGAGAGTAGGACAGAGGATTGTGATTACTGGCTACGACTAATCGATTTTTTTTATTCCTCTTTCTCTCTCTCTCTCTCTCTATATATATATATATATATATATATATATATATATATATATTTTTTTTTTATGACTCTTAAAATATTATCTCAGTTGGATAGATAATGAACGATATATATATGTATGTATGCATGTATGTATGTATATGTATATGTATATGTATATGTATATGTATAAGATAGATCCGCTCGATGACACGCGTCCAATCGTTTGAAAATCATTAGTTTGATTTCGTATATTGGATACGGTTAGGTATAATTAATTAGATATACATATCTATATTGTATTACAAATAGCGGTCAGTTCTGTTTAATTAAAAACGATGAGAATTCTAAACGAACTTTTTATCATTAAAGACGGATAGATCGTAATATAGAATAGCATTTGAAAATTACTATTATTATTATTATTATTATTATTATTATTATTATTATTATTATTAGTTTCTCTCTTCGTTTTTTCTTTTTATTTCACTCAATCCCCTTAGTTTCTTTCCATCCATCTCCCATCATTCCAATTTTCATCGAATCATCGACTTTACGTCGACGTAGCTTTCTGGCTCGCCTCTTACATACCAACTCGTACAATTGAGGAATACGAACGAGAATAAAAAGAAAAAAGAAAAAAAAAGAAAAGGATGGAAAAATAAAAAAAGAAAGCAAATAAAAAAAATTATAGGAAATAAAAAAGAATGAGAGAAAAAGAAAGGAAGATAGCTAGGTAGATGGAAAGAGAAAGAGATAGAAAGAGAGAGAGAGAGAGAGAGAGAGAGAGAAAGAATCCAAGTCGGCCTTTTGAAAGGTATACAACGACAATATTATAAATATATATCTCGAAAATCCCTTTGAAATCGCGTACTCCGAACGTTCTCGTTGTCTCCTTTCCATCTATCTCTATCTTACTCACTCTCTCTCTCTCTCTCTCTCTCTCTCTCTCTCTCGCTCGTTCGGTTTGACGTTGGTTTGGTCCTGTAAACTCACGGGACCGTAGCATACGTGACAAATGGACCTGGTGGAATACATTACTCGGCACTTATCCTTCGAAAATATAGACTAATAGCTATACGTTGCATATAAATGGTGGCCTCGCGGGTCTGACGATGAAAGAAAGCGAGTGAAGTCGTTGCTTCGCTCATTCAAAACGTACACCTCTTATGCTAAATCGTTCTCCTTTCTCTCTCTCTCTCTCTATCTATCTATCTATCTATCTATCTCTATCTCTATCTCTATCTAAATATATATATCTTTCTATATCACTCACTTTTCCATTCTATTATTTATCCATCTTTCTCCTCTTTCTATCCCTCTCCCCTCCCCCCTCTCCCCTCCCCGCGTTGCTACCTAATTTATGTTTAACACATTTTATGTACATTAGCCATACGGTTTATTATGCAAATAATATACGTAAGCTGGTAATTACCAATACGTACTGGGTATTGTAAATATATCTATGTATACAACTAGTATAACTAGAGGAATTTTATTTGTATATACATATATATATATATATATATATATATATATATATATATGTATGTATGTATGTATGTGTTATATCTATGTATGTATATATTATGTTAGTTACGTGTAATATACAGTGATAGAGAAGATTGAAGTATTTGAATAGTGGGAATATGATAATACGCTTTCTATAATAGGAATAAAATAAATCACAATGTAAATCAAAATATCGTAATGCAAGTATCCACTACTGTATATAATCATTACATACATACATACATACATACATACATACATATATATATATATATATTTAAATGTACATATGTATATGTACGTAATTATCTGTATTTTATTTGATAACATTCTATCATAGAACGAAACTATTCTCGATATTTTAACGATCTACGTTAATATTATCATCGACATTTTATTTCATTAAATGTCAATAATATCATTAGAAATGAATTTAACCCGAAATATATTCTACATATATCGAAAAAATTTTTATATATATATATATATATATATATATTGAATTGATTATCTCTTAAATGATTATTATCTCCCACGATCGTCGATTTAAAATTATTTCAAAAAAAAAAAAAGAAAAAGAGAATCAAAAGAAAAGAACAGTCCAAAGAGAGAGAGAGAGAGAGATAGAAAATATTGCGGAAGGATTAAATCTTTTTCTTTCCTTCTTTCTTTTTTGTTTTTTTCTTTCTACTTTGTTCTCTCTTCTTTTTTCTATCATTTTTTTTTTTTTTTCTTTATGATGATACGTGAAAGAAGTGGGAGTAATAAAATCATTAATAAAAATCTTCTTTTTGATCGCGTTGTTGGTCTCCATTTCTCTCTTCTCTCTCTCTCTCTCTCTCTCTTTTTCTCTCTCTCTCGTTGTGTGCTCCTGTAAACATCGCTTTTTACAGTCGTATCCCGATCGTAAAAGAGTGGCCCCGACGTTTTCGGGATCTACGTTAGGGCAACCAGATCGAATCGACTTTTCGGTTTACGATCGAACCTTTAAGCTACGTGGAAACATTGTCCTTTGTGTGCTGTGAGAAATTCTTTCTCCTCGAATTTTTCTCTTCTCTTTTTTTTCTTCCTCCTTCTTCTTCTTCTTCTTCGTCTTCGTCTTCGTCTTCATCCTCATCTTCTATTTTTCTCGAACGAAATCGAGCAACTCGTCCAATAATGAAAAATAAATAAATAAATAAATATATAAATAAATAAATAAATAAAAATTGCCGAAGAGGATTGGGTTGAAATATATGCGCAGATTCGTCCTTTCGAATGATCTGTCCCTTATTTTTCTTTTTTATTTATTTATTTATTTATTGTTATTAATCCGATTAAATCGATCTCTCTTCTTCTATTTTTATTTTTTTTTTATTTTTTATTGCGGTAGTAGTGGCTTCTTTTCATCGATCGAAACTTTTAGTATAATCATTTCGAATCATTTTTTTTTCATACAAAAATTCATGTGTATATATATATATATTTTTTTTTTCGTTAATTTATTTATATATGTATATCTTTTATTTTTAATTTATTTTTAAATTTATTCGTAATGATCGAAACGTGAAAAGAGAAAAATAAAAAATTTACGAACAATGACACACGAATTACTTTATCCGTGTATCGATCGAAGGATCGTTCTACAAAAAAGAAGAAAAAAAAGAAACGAACAAGAATAATTAATTAATTGAAATAATTACACGTAGATATTTAATCGCCCAATTTGTTGAATTGAAAAAAGAGGGATAAAAAAAAAGACGAAATTCAACGAAATAAACGAAAAATAGAAACAGAAAGAAAAAAGAAAAAAGAACGCAATACTGATTTAAAAGAAAAAAAAAAAGAAAAAAAGAAAATAGAAAGAATAAAATAAACTGACGGATAGGAAGAACTCGAGTGATTAAGCCGTTCATAAATGCACGAAATATAGAATATGAAATTAGCATAGATACATAACTATTCACGTATACATACATGAAATATAAAATGTAGAACACTCGTACGTACATACATACATACATAAATACATACATACATACATACATACATACATACATACATACATAAATACATGCATACATACGTACAGTATACATAAGCACACATATAGATATACATGCACGTAGATTCCAATACCAATCTATAACGTATATTAAATAAAAGTGTCACGTTGAATACATATACAAATATATACACACACACACACACATACATATATATATATATATATATATATATATTTTCATAAGTAAAATATAAAAGATATCTTAAAAAAAAAAGAATGAAAAAAAAAGGAGAAAAAGAAGATACCAATACATATAAAGATTTAACTCAAGTTATCAATGCCTTATGACTAAACGACAACTAACAACACCGACTGACCACATTACATACATTACATGCATACATGCATACATGCATACATACGTCTGTATGTATGTTATATACCCATGTATGCATATATATATATATATATATATATATATATATATATATATATAAATATATATTTATACGACATGTTACAAGTCATTGAAATAACGCGAATTTATCTACATCACAAAAAACGATACAACCGAAATACATACACCCATACAAACACACACACACATACACACACACATACACATACACATACACATACATAAATCTCTAAAGGATATTACAAGCTTTTTGTAGGCGGCACATACTACTACTGGATATAAGCCGTGGAACTCGCATTTAAATATCAATCTTCGGAGAAAAGAAGCCTCCGAAGAAAAAGATAAATCGAGTGAAAGAAAGAAAGAAAGAAAGAAAGAAAGAGACAGACGGACAGACGGACGGACAGAAAGAAAGAAAGACAGACAGACAGACAGAGAAAGAGAAAGAGAAAGAGAAAGAGAAAGAGATATATAGAAGTCGCATTGCTTTTGGTCTCTCGAAAGCATAGGGTCATTATGCGTTCGAGGGTCGAACGGGGTCCGATCGTGGCAAGAGTGAGAAAGACTGAGTGACTGAGTGAATGTGTGTGTTTGTCTGTGTGTGTGTGTGTGAGAGAGAGAGAGAGAGAGGTGTTCTCGGACAAATAGAAACGTTCACTTTGGCCGGTTGGAGAGACTGTTCCTCTGAGGTCGCCGGCTACATAGCGCTGTCGTGTAAACACGCGCTAACTGCCTCCTCTTACCCACGCCGATCTTCGAACAACCTCCTCCTCCTCCTCCTCCTCCTCCTCCTCTCTCTCTCTTTCTCTCTCTTTCTTACCTCTGATCTCTCTTCTCTCTACTCTTCTTTCCCCTCAAGCAGCCTCCTCAAACCCTCCCGCTACACCACCCTACTCCTTTCTACCTCTTCTTTTCTTCTATATCTATCTCTCTCTCTCTCTCTCTCTCTCTTTCTCTCTCTTTCTATCTATCTATCTATCTCTATCTATCTCTATCTCTATCTCTGTCCGTCTATCTATCTATCTATCTATCTAAGTCTCTATCTCTGTATGTCTCTTTCTTTCTATCCATCTTTATATCTATCTTTGTCTCTCTCACTCTCTGTGTGTTTGTCTGTCTTTCTTTATCTGTCTCTCTCTCTCTCTCTCTCTCTCTCTCTCTCTCTGTCTCTGTCTGACCGACTGTGTTGTCCTCGACAGATATCTCATCGTTCGCTACCGTAGTCGTTTTCTTCGTTCTCCTTTTTTTTTTTCTTTTTTTTTTTTTTATTTAATCTCCTTTACTTCTCTCTTCTTTTTATTTAATCTCCTTCACTTCTCTTTTTTTTTATTATTTAATCTCCTTCTCTTTTTTTTTTCATTTTTCTTCCCTATTTTTCTTTCTCCCGTCTCTCTCTTTTATCTTCCTTTTCTTCTTTTTATTCTTTATTTTTTCTTTTTTTAATCTTTCCGTTTCTCTTCCTCATTAATTCTCTCCTTTTTTTTTATTTTTTTTTTTTTTATTAATTTTTTCTTTTTCTTTTTTCTATTAATTCTTTTCCCTTTTTTTCTCTTTTTCTCAATCTCACTCCGAATCGAGAATTTTTATGAGCTCGGGCGAGAGCGAGAGAGAGAGAGAGAGAGAGAGAGAGAGTTTTGTTTTTAGAAGGTCGAATATCTCTCCTTAGATTATAGGCAGTTAAGCGTCTATCATTTAATTTTCTTATTTTCATTCTTCTCTAACGATCCGAGCGAGATTGGTTGAACGAATCGTTTTCGAATCGCTTTCGATTCGATCCGATTCGATTCGATTCAATTCCATTGGATTCGATTCGATTCGATTTGATTTGATTTGATTTGATTTTGATCGATCGATCGATCGATCGATCGATCGATATGATTCTTCTTTCGTTTCTTTTAATTCGTACGAGCCGACCTACGTACGCGAGGATATTTTTGTTGCGTTACTATTAGGATTTTATTATATAATATAATCGATCGATGAACACGATCATTCGATTTCTTTTTCTAATTTATTACAAAATCATTCATATTCGGTTTTATGTATATATGTATATATATATATATATATATATATATATATATATATATATATATACATATATGTGTGTGTGTGCGTGTACGTGTGTTACAAAAAAAAAAAGAAAATACTAAATAGTTTGATTGATTAATTTCATTTGACAATCGATTATCTGTCGTTTTTATTTGTTATATAATTCCGTTTTCTTTTTCTTTTCTTTTTTTTTTTTTTTTGATAAAAATCGAGATTACATTATTACGTTATTGCATACTCAATAAGACTAAGCTACAAAAGAGAAAGAAGAAGGAGAAGAAGTGTAAGGACAAATAAAAGAGAAAAGAAAAGAACAAATGGGAAAGA
>OU427014.1:2749510-2762010 GCA_911387935.1 Dolichovespula saxonica
CATTATAATTCATCCACTCCTCTCTATCTCTCTCTCTCTTTCTTCATAATATTTTTTCGATTCTAATTCTAATTAAATCAATCGAACGTATTCGATACGAAAAATATCTTAAATAAAATCGTCCTCATCTCTTTCTCTCTCTATCTCTCTTTCGAAATTTCAATCGTAATCCGATTAAAAGAACGATCTCAATGTCCAACATAAATTCTAATAACAATTATTAAATTCTTACGACGATAATTATTAATAAAACGTATGAAAAATCTAAACGCTTTGGATTAGAGAACTTCGTTCGATTCTTACGTCCGCTCTGTTACGAACTATCCGTACGACTGAGAAAGTATAGTGATAGATGGAGAAAGAAAAGACGTTAAGAGAGACAAAGAAAGAGAGAGAGAGAGAGAGAGACAGTGAGAGACATTAGACACTACGTTATATTTAATAGAAGAAAGAGGATGATGTAAATACACACACACATATATATAAATATTCTTATACATCGATGAAACCTTCGATCGTTGAATGCTATTGAAACGTTTCTTATTATCAAAACAAATAGGTTTGTGCGAAAGAAAAAAAGAAAAGAAAGAAAGAAGAGAAATCAAAGGTTAGACTTATTAGGTAACGCTTGGGTATCTACGTACGTGTATTTACGTATCTGTATAACCAAAATAAAAAGCTAACATTAAACAAGCTTAATAATAATAATAATAATAGATCGATCGATCGTTAACGCGTTCGTTCGAAATTATATCGTAAGGATACTTAAGAAGGTCAATACTATATATGAGTATCCTTGCGCATGTTTATCAGTGAAAGAGAGAGAGAGAGAGAGAGAGAGAGAGAGCTAGAGATAAATACAGATTTGTCCTTTATACGTAATAAATTAATATTTCTGACAGATTGATGATCAGTTCGTTCGTTGTAATAGAACTGGAAGGAAGATTAATGCTGTGAGTTTTATTTTTTAATTTAATATTCATATCGATATATAATTGATATATATATATATATATATATATATATATATATATATACATATATATAATTGATATATGATTCTTATACAATGCTTATATCATGTATATATGTATATATGTATATATATATATATATATATATATATATATATATATATATATGTATATATGTATATATATATATTTTCTGACTTTATGTATCTATTTCTAATTCTCTTTCTATTTCTAGTTCTATTTCTATTTCTATTTCTATTTCTATTTTTATTTCTATGTATCTCTCTCTCTCTCTCTCTCTCTCTCTCTCTCTCTCTCTCTCTCTCTCTCTCTTTCCGCTTTTTTATTTCCATCTCAATACTTTCATCTTAATCTTTGGATAAACGAAAAGAAATCGTTCTTCGTATTTATTTAAAATATAAAACAAGAAAAATGGAAAACTAAAGACACTTCCAAAGGCATAAATTTTCCAACCAATAATATACTATGTGTATATATATTTATATATATGTGTGTGTGTGTGTGTGTTTTATATATATAACACTGAAACGTTCAGAACCCTTTCATTAGTTCGAATAAATTCAGAATAAGAGAAGAGAAGAGAAGAGAAGAGAAAAGAGTACGTATAATATTTCTAACTAAAGCAAAAAGGAAAAAAGAGGAAAAACACGTGAAACCCCGACGTCGGGGAAAAGAGAAGGAAAGAAAAAAAAAAAAGAGACCGAGAAACACCCCGTCTCTTTCCCAATGAGAAAAAAAAATCAAAATCAAAATAAAAAAAATCGAAATAAAAATCTAGACGGGAAGGAAAAAAGAAAAAATTAGTTTTATCGTCAAAGATGCGTTGCGTAGTTTCGTATTATACGATGTTACACACACAGTCATAATCCCTCTCTCTCTCTCTCTCTCTCTCTCACTCCCTGTCTGTTTCTCTTTCTGTCTCTCTCTCTCTCTCTCTCTCTCTCTCTCTCTCTCTTACTCTCGAGGGTAGCCGCGATGCGTGAAATTGTCGGCGTTCGGACGATCGGCTTCTTTCCGTCGACATTTACGAGGGAATTAACCGCGAGTAACGAATGACCGCGGGGTGGACGTGCGCACTGAGCTTCGCATTTCCGGTTGGGCGTCATCTTTCTCTCATTGCCAACACTATATAACCAATAAAACCGTCCATTCTCTAGTACGATCCCGTAGGGAAACCTATTTTCAAAGAAACGACCGAATCGTCACACACATATTTATATATATATATATATATATATATATATATATATATATATATATGTATATATATGTAATAATATAATTATTTTTATATATGTTATAATATAATTAATTTTATTCGTTTAAATATCGTTAGGATGATTCGTTTCATTAGAATAGTGTAGATATCGTCAAGATAATGAATATTAATAATTTTATAAACATTACGAGGAATATATACGATTCTCAAAGAAACGACCGAATCGTCACACACATATATATATATATATATGTGTATATATATTTAAGAATATAATTATTTTTATATATGTTATAATATAATTAATTTTATTCGTTTAAATATCGTTAGGATGATTCGTTTTATTGGAATAGATTAGATATCGTCAAGATAATGAATATTAATAATTTTATAAACATTACGAGGAATATATACGATTCTCAAAGAAACGACCGAATCGTCACACACATATTTATATATATGTAATAATATAATTATTTTTATATATGTTATAATATAGTTAATTTTATTCGTTTATATATCGTTAGGATGATTCGTTTCATTGGAATAGTGTAGATATCGTCAAGATAATGAATATTAATAATTTTATAAACATTACGAGGAATATATACGATTTTCAAAGAAACGACCGAATCGTCACACACACACAAACATATATTAATATAAGTATTTTTATTCGTTTAAATATCGTTAGGATGATTCGTTTTATTCGAATAGATTAAACATCGTCACGATAATGAATATTAAAAATTCTGTACAGATTACGAGGAATATATACGATTTTTTTTTTTTTTTTTATATATATATAGAAATATATATATAATAATATATAAAATATCTAGAAATTTAATTAAAAATTGAAAATTAATTGATGATAGATTACACAAAAAATAATATAATTATTTTTATACGTTCAAATGTCGTTACGATGATTCGTTTTATTATAATAGATCAGACGTCATACTAAAATAATGAATATTAAATATTCCATAACCACGAAGAATCCCATAATAAAATTCTATAACGAAAGAAAAGATATTAAAAAAAAAAAAAAAAAACAAGAGGAAACCAAGATCTGATCGATAAGGAATCTCGATGCCGAACGTTATCGAAAGGAATTTTTCTTTATCGAAAAATCGATCAATCAATAAATCGATCGATCGATCAATTAACAGAAATCATTCGTCCAGTATCAAACGTAAAACTTAACGATCACTATCGGATTAAAACGAAACGTACGTTAACGAATTAATGTCGACGAACGATGGGACGAATTCATTTTTTAAACTTTTGTCGGTCGTTATGTAACGGGTGTTAAATAAAAATAAGGTGTCGCTTACACATTAACGGGAAGATCTAACGAGTAGTACTAGTAGTAGTAGTATATCATCGTCGATAATTCTCACGCTTGTAGTTGTAGTCGATCTTGTCTCGAAAGAAGAAGGAAGAAAGAATGAAAGAAAGAGTGATAAAGACAGAGAGAGACAGTGAGAGAGAGAGAGAGAGAGAGAGAGAGAGAGAGAGAGAGAAGGGTGCTGTCGCTTGTCACATAACTCTTTACCCTTAGGCGCTAGTACACGCGTTCGTGAGTGCAAGAGAGAGAGAGAGAGAGAGAGTGAGTGAGACTATGCGTGTATGTATTTATCTGCGTGAGTGTGTGTGTGTGAGAGAGAGAGAGATAGATATAGTAGAAGCTTTTTATTCGCGTCTTTGAGAAGGCTGAACGACTACGACGAGTCCGAAGGAGTCATGCCTCGTGCCGAGAAATTTTTTTCTCCTTGAGCGAGAAAACGTAATGTACGCGCGAGATAGCTCCTCTCAGCTCGTGTTCGTGCCGAGTAGAGACTCGTCCTTTCTTCTTTTTGTCATCTTTTCTTTTTTTTTTCTTCTTTTTATTCTCTCTTTTCTTTTTTCTTTTTTTTTTTTTACCTTTTTTTTTCTTTCCACTTCTCCTCCTCCTTCTTCTTCGTCTTCTTCGTCTTCTTCTTAGTCGTCTTTCGATCTCTCTCTCTCTCTCTCTCTCTCTCTCTCTCTCTCTCTGTCTGTCTGTCTGTCTGTCTGTCTGTCTGTCTCTATCTGTCTGTCTGTCTGTCTGACTGTCTGTCTTTTTTTTTTTGTTCTTCTCTCATCGTTTCTCCTCTTTAAGCGCGGGAAAAATTCAATTGCCGCTACGGCGCGTGCCGTATCGTCCTGCGTCGATTACTCACTAGCTCGTTAATAATATATTTTCTTTCTAACGTTCTTCTAACTCTCTAACTCTCTCTCTCTCTCTCTCTCTCTCTCTCTCTCTCTCTCTCTCTCTCTGTCTATCTATCTACTTCTTTCTCATCGATCGATGGATATTTTCTTTCTCCATCTCTTTTTTTTGTTATATATTTTTTTTTATTTTATATATATATATATATATTTTTTTTCTTATTTTAAAAATCGTACGAACTCCTAATACTTTCGACAAATTTCACTTTACGATTATTATTGTTATATACATATTTTTTTTTTTTTTTGTGGGGAGAGTGGAAGATGGTCGAAGGCTGTCGAAATTTACGATATTAATTTGAAAACGTCGAATCGAATTGTTTGATCGGTCGTGGGAATTTTTTTTTTTCGAAAAATTTATTAAAAGGTGGGAACGATACGAGACGTATCTTTTCTCTCTCTCTCTCTCTCTCTCTCTCTTTTTATTTAATTATTTTTTGTATTTTTTATTTTTAAAATCGTACGAACTCCTAATACTTTCGACAAATTTCACTTTAGGATTATTATTGTTATATATATATATATATATATATATGTATATAATTTATGATGTTAATTTTAAAACGTCGAATCGAATTGTTTGATCGGTCGTAGGAATTTTTTTTTTTCGAAAAATTTATTAAAAATAAATATACATAAACGTGTGTGTCATTATGATTATACACGAATCGAATGGTTACGAAAGAAAGGAGGATCATTAAATTGAGGTTAAATTATTATTTATAGGGTATATCGTTTTATTTGTCGTATAAAATAAATAACGCATATTTGTTAATTACTAACGTTTACATATATATATATATATATATATATATATATATATATATATATATATATATACGAAAGAAAAAGGATCATTGAATTACGATTAAATTATGATTGCTATGATAATATCGTCTTAATTGTCGTAAAAAAAAAAAAAAAAATAGATAACGCTTATCCGTTAATAACTCAACTGTTCAAATGTAATACGTCCGAATCGATCGAATAAATATCTGTGAGAATTAAATATTTTTATTAAAATGGAAAAACAAAAGATATACAATAAATACAAATAAATAAAAATAAATATAAATATAACAGGAGTTAATACGAAAGTTCGAAGATACGAGGATTCGAAAAACTTTCGCTTGTTCCATATTGAGAAAAAGAAAAAAGGATGGAATGGAAAAGAAAAGAGAGAAAAAAAGGTGAACTAAAACTAAAACTAATACTAATACTAATACTAAAAATAGAAATAGATATGGAAATAGAGGAAAAAAAAAAGTATGAAGAAGAAGAAGAAGAAGAAGAAGAAGTAACTGGCAGGCAATACCATTCAAAGACATTTCTTTATATACGATAAGAGACGACTAACTTAAAAAAAGAAATCACGATAATAAAAGCCACACGTCGGCGGCATACTCAATACGCATCGCGAATGATTAACGTGTGACCTCCAGCACCTCGTTAACCTCGTTCCAACTTACGGAACAAAGTGTATAAGTAAAGCCGATCGTAAAGCGACTCACGATCATCGATTTCTTTCTAATTTTTAACTAGACATGAAAAAGGAAAGAGTCAAGAAAGACGGAGACAGTAGAGAGAAAGAGAGAGAGAGAGAGAGAGAACAAAAAAATCCTTACAAAGATCTCGAAGACCACCACCCCTCCCACCCTCCCTCCGAGTCCCCGTTCGTCTTCAAATTTGATCTACGAAAGAAAGAGAATAATGATAATAATAAAAAAAAAAAAAAAAAATTCGCGTGCGCGTAAAAGGAATGAGGAGTGACGATCTCGAGGATTGAGAGAAAAAAAAAATAATAAAATAAAATAAAAAAGGAAAAAAAAATCCCCACAAAGAGTGAACGACGGATATACCCTATCTTTACTTTTTTTCTCGTCGAAAGGTTGTTAAGAAAAAAGAAAAAAATAAATAAAAAAGAAAGAAAGAAAGAAAGAAGGTTTTAAGGGACACGTGTTGACCGCCCAGGGAGAGAGAAATATATATATATATATATGTGTGTGTGTGTGTGTGTGTGTGTGTATATATATATATGGGGGGAAGAAAGTCATATAAATAAGAAAGAAATCAAAATTCGAAGGAAGCTGTAAAAGTTGATCTTTGGTGTAGTATCAAAGTGAGATAGAAAAATGTAATAGGAAAAAGAGAGCGAGGGAGTATATACATACATACATACATACATACATAAATACATACATACATACACATACATATATATATGTATATAAATATATAGAGCGAGTTAGAAAGAGATGGAAATAAAAAAAATATATGTATAAAATCGAATAGGGAGAAACAGGTAGAGAAATAAAATGAAATAGAAAGAGAAAGAGAGACGCAGATAGATATATATAGAAATAAAAAGAGTGAGAGAGAGAGAGAGAGTGAGACACGTGTATACGTATTCATAAAAATTACACGTGTACGTACACGTATACATATTCATACGAGGTACAGATAAAGAAGTATAATAAGTAACTTATTGAGTGGAATAGAATGAGAGAGAGAGAGAGAGAGAGAGAGAGAGAGAGAGAGAGAGATAAAAATGAGAGAGAAGGATTCATGGTTGGAGATTATTGGGCGGTCAACTTAAAGGTTGCTTAGGTGCGATTTAATATTTCCAGCTAAGGGCATAAAATCGTTTCTATATCGAATGAAAAGAACGTGAAGGGTCTTCTTTATATGTTCCTTTACGACGCCGACAGTTCGATATATACGTCGTCGTCGTCATCGTCGTCTTCGTCGTCTTCGTCGTCTTCGTCGTCTTTGGAACCTATTTCTCTCTCTCTCTTTCTCTCTCTCTCTCTCTCTCTCTCTCTCTCTCTCTCTCTCTCTCTCTCTCTCTCTCTTTGTACGTCTTTCTGTCTTTCCGTACATGTCACGTACTCTTGACATCAGTTTTCTCATCGTCTTTCTCATCTTCTACTTCTAAACGTACGACCGGTATAGAGGCCTCCCTCTATCTAATCTTTCGTCAAAGGGAGAAAGAGAGAGAGAGAGAGAGAGAGGGAGAGAGAGGGAGAGAGAGAGAGAAGAAAATCTCGAAAATCGTTTTCACGTCGTTCGCTACTTATATACACATACTCGAAATGCTTGTCACTGTCTCGTTAAACTGTCCACGTTCGTGTTCATCTTTGTTTTGATCTAAACTCGATTTGTATATTCGTAGATGTGTGCACGCGTGTATTCGCGCGTCTACGTGTGTGCGTACGTGCGTGCGTGTGTGTGTGTGTGTGCGCGAAGATACGCGCGTGTAGTTACGAGACGTTAATACTATCTCTCTCTCTTTTTCTATTTTTCTATTTTCATCATTCTTCATATATATTTTTGTTGTTTTCCTTTTCTATTTTTTCTCATTTTTTTTTTACGTTTTTAATGAAGAGAATCAATAAACAATGAATTTTATATACATTTATATATATATATATATATATATATATATATATATATATAATATATATATATTATATATATATTATGATATATATATTAAATAATATATATATTATATATATAATATTATAATATATATATTATAATATTAAAATATATATATTATAATATTATAATATATAATATATATATATTAAATTTTATATACATATACATATATATATATATATATATATATTATTAATAATTTTATCATAACAATATTATATATATATATGACAATTTCATAAAGAAAATTAATATTTTTCTTTTCTATCGTAATACGATATAACTGAATTTATTTAGTTTCATTAATTTATATACATATATATTTCATACATACATACATACGTAACACATACACATTATAATGCATATAATGCGTGTATTTTTTATTTATTTATCCGGGAGTCGAAAGATTCGAATCTAAGAAAGAATATTCTCTCTCTCCCTCCCTCTCTCTCTCTCTCTCTCTCTCTCTCTCTCTCTCTCTCTCTCTTTCTCTCTGTTCTATGAAAAGAAAGAAAGATAGATGGAAAGAAAGCAAGAAAGAAAGAAAGAGACGGAGAATCTAAAGATAGTGGAAGCTTTCAAAGGGATAACCAAAGTGTATATATACGTGATTGGATCTCATCCGGGGATTAGACTCTTCTCAATCCATGAGAGAGAGTGAGAGAGAGAGAGAGAGAGAGAGAGAGTGTGGGATGGATGGATAGATAAATAGAGATAGAGAGACGATATCGTCGAAGGATAAAGCCGATTGATTTAGTCCCAATAATTGAAGTGTCCCTAGATTCCATTTATTTTGCGATAAACGACAAGATTTTCCCCCTACCCCCATCCCCTCTGCCCCTACCCCCATAGAGTCACAATTATCACCGTGGGTATTGCGATCGTTCGCGCGAGAAAACGAGTTGGATAGAGAAGAGGGAAAAGAAAAGAAACAAAAAAGTAAAGGATAGGAAAGAGAAGAAGAAGAAGAAAAAGAAGGAGAAGATGAGAGGATAAAAAAAAAATACACCCCGGAATATCTTCCGTTAAGTCTTCATTTATCCCTATTTCTAAGCGCCGATTAGAGAGAGAGAGAGAGAGAGAGAGGAGTCGAATCGATCGATCTTGGTTCGAGTCTTTCGTTTTCTTTTTCAATTTTTTGTTTTGTTTTTTCGTTTCTGTTTTATTTTTTTCTTTTTTTTTTTTTTTTTTATTGTTTCGGTCTCTTCGAAAAGAAAACGTAAAATAGTTCTACGTGAAGTGACTTTTAATAAGGACGGATCGAGTGTTCGAAGGTATTGGATATATTAATTTGTAATAATTATTATATTACAAATTAGTTATATTTTTTTAATAATAATAATTTTTTAATATTAATAATAATAATAATAATAATAATAATAATCTGACAATACGTCAATAATGAAATATAATATTATATAGTAGACAAATGTTATAACAAGAATTATATATACATATATATGTATATATTTATATATTTTTTTTTGTAAATAATTTGCTGCACTATAATAATTAAATATAATATTAAAGTAATCTATAATAAGAAAATTAAAGGTGTATGTATGTACGTATATATATATATATATATATATATATATATATATATATATATATATATATATATATTTTAACAATCTGCTGCACTATAATAATTAAATATAATATTGTAGTAATCTACAATAAGAATAAGAATGGTGTGTATATATGTACGTATATATATATTCTTTTTTTAAACAAGCTGCTGCACTATAATAATTAAATATAATATTATAGTAATCTATAATAAGAATAAGAAATGTGTACGTATATATATATATATATATATATATATATATATATATATATATATATATATATATATGGTATATTAGTATCATAATTATAGTTAAAATAATAGCATGTAACGTAATAATTATTATAATTACTCTCTCTCTCTCTCTCTCTCTCTCTCTCTTTCTCTTTCTCTTTCTCTTTCTCTCTTTCTTTCTCTTTATCTATCTATCTAACTCTCTATCTCTCTCATTCTTTCGTTCATCTTCAACACCCTGGAAAGAAGTACATGATCTTGATATCTCAAAGGAAGATGTCTCGCTATCTCATTCTATCTCGTCTAACAAAACGTTTCCCTTCTCTATTTACGAGAATTGTATCCTCGTTAGACTGCTCGTTTGAACGTTGTAAAAAGGTAAGAAAGAAAAAACAAAGAAAAAAAAAAAGTAAAAGAAAAAAGTTGCAGCCCGATGGTCGGTATAATTGGACAATTTTGAAAAGTAAACTCAACGGATGTGAACTCTAATCTCTAATCTCTTCTACTTCTCTCTCTCTCTCTCTCTCTCTCTCTCTCTCTCTCTCTCTCTCTTTCTCTCGCTCGCTCGCTCGTTCTTATTTCTTTATGAATTTCAAAAAGAATCGAGGAATGTAATCCAGAATATAAAACGCAAAGTACAATATACTATAACTATACGATCTCTAATCTCTAATCTCTGATCTCCGATCTCCGATCTCTAATCTCTAATCTCTAATCTCGAAATATCTCGTGTAACATTAATCCCTATACGCAATTATCCCTACGCGCAATACTCGAAAGTGAACGTAAATAAAAAAAGGGGAATACAAAATACAATAAAAGAAACAAAGAACGCGGAATAATGATAATAACGAGGTGCGACTTAAGGCGTCGAGTTTCGGGTAACTTTTTTTTTTTTTTTTTTTTTTTTTTTTTTTTTTTTTTGAAAGAAAGAAAGAAAAAAGGAAACGGTAAAAAGGAAATCGAAAAAGAAAATAAAAAAAAAAAATAAAAGAGGGAGAAATCGATTGCCACCATGGAACCGATGGGGAAGGGACATTTATTAACGACGTTGTTTCGAGAGAAAACAAAAAAGAAAAAAAAGAAAAAAAAAAGAAAAAATTAGGGAAGACCGAATCGACGAATTGAAAAAATCGTGAAAGCGACAAAAGAGAAAGAGGATAGACGAGGAAAGAGAGAGAGAGAGAGAGAGAGAGAGAGAGTCCAAAGTTATATACATACGTGATTCACCGTAAATCATTGATACGCCCAGTAGTTACGGAGAAATGTTTAGAGTTCTAACTAAAGTCAATATTAAAAAGAGAATGTTACTAAAGATAGAAAGAGAAAGATAAAGCGAGCGAGAGAGAGAAAGATAAAGAGAGAGATAAAGAGAGAGAGAGAGAGAGAGAGAGAGAGAGAGAGAGATTTGAAAAAGGAAACAGGGGAATGATTTAATAATAATTTCAACGACATCAAAGGGTTAAAACCAGAGACATGGATTACTTCGTAAATCATTAGGAAAAGGCGCATACGTCCCGTCAGCCCTTTTTTCTTCCGCTTTTTCCTTTTTTTTTATTTTTTTTTTTTTTTTCATTTTTCTTTCTTTCTTTCTTTTTTTTTCCTTCTTCCTCTTTTTCGTAACTATTAAAACGCATGTGTTGTTGCCACATCGTCTTCCTATACCCTTTTATATCACTTTTATGACTCTCCCCTACCCCTCCACCCCCTTAACCCCCACCCTCTACCCGAACGTACGTATTTCGCGATAAAGATTACTCATTATTGTTATCGCCGGTTCTCTTCTTCGAAAGTTCACTAAAAACACGCATGCGCGCGCGCGCACGCGCGCACACACAGAGAGACGCCATGTTGCTATTTCTAATGCTACGTTTTCATCCTTTCTCCTCATTGCTATTCCGCGTACGTTTACGTACTGTTATATACGTTAATTTTTATCTATTTTTTATTTTCTTTTTTTTTTGTTTTCGTTCTTTCACTCCTTTTTTTCTCTCTTTTATTCTACCCTCTCTCTCTCTCTCTCTTTCTTTTTTTTTTCGATACGATATACGAGGAAAAAGGAAAAGAGCGACAAAGAACGTATTACCCACATGTAAGTTGAATTATCAACGGACGCGTGCGATCCCAAAGAATTTTGAGATCGTTAACATTTTCGTTTTTTTGTTTTATTCTTCTCTCCTCTTCCTTTTATTTATTTTTTATTTTCCTTCTCGTTCTTTACTTTGTTTTTTTTTTTTTTCGTTGGGAAATATCAATTTTTAATATTCCCTATCGATTGAAATTTTCGTTAGTTCGTACTGGTCTCTTGTTTCTTTTTTTTTTTTTTTAATCTTTTAATTTTTTAAATATATTTAATCTCAATTATACAATATATAAATATCTATATATATTGTATATAATATTTGTACGTATTTGTTATATACGTGTATATGTAATATATATTATACAAATTGTAATCATTATATTTACACATGCATGTACTATTACATGTTTAATGTGTATGTATATGTATATATATATATATATATATATATATATATATATATATATATATATATATATTATATGTGTAGGTGTACATATATACAGTTGAACTATATACATATATATATATGTGTGTGTGTGTGTGTGTGTGTGTGTGTGTAGTTATATATCTTATGGTTAAGTACTGAGTAAAGGAGTCTCAAGAAAGTCATATCGTTATTTCTTATCAACCGGAAGACACATCTTCTTATCTCGATCTTTAGTACCGTGCAAAAAAGTCGTGCATCGATAA
>OU427014.1:2769510-2774510 GCA_911387935.1 Dolichovespula saxonica
TATACATGTATGTATAAATGATTTGAACGAATTATGTACGTATAAATCGAAGGTCGTATTTTTTCGAGGCTATGAAGGAAATATATATAAATAAAAAAATTTTTTTAATTAAAAAAAAATAATAAGAATGAAAAAAGAGATAGCAGATGCGTTTTGTGATGCGCTGTGATTAAAAAAAAAAAAAAGAAAAATACACACACACACACACACACAGGTTCGAACGAGGGATTTATTTTATTCGATATCTCGAATAAATGGATCGATTAGGAGAGAAAAAAGAAAAAAAAAAGAAAAAATACGTATCGATTATGAAACGCGCTGTCTACATTCAAGGTCGATTTTTTTTTTTTTTAATATAAAAAAAGAAAGAGTAAAAAATATATATGTATTTTTTAAATTTTGTTTTATTAAAAATATAAAAAGGAAGAAATAAAAAGAAAAAGAATATATATATATATGCACATAATACATTTATTGTTTCATCTGAAATTATAAATTCAATTCATAATTTTTATTTGTTCGTTAGAATCATTTATATTCATACTTTCAATCTCTAATTAAAATTCAACGAAATTAATGACGATCCTAATACATATTTATTTATAATATACGTATATCTATTGTTTCGTCTGAAAATTATAAATTGAATTAATAATTTTCACGTATTCGTTCGTGCATGTATAAAAATGCATTATCATTAAATTCAATTGTTTCATACGTATTATTTATACTCATAACTTTCGCATTTCTAATTACAGTTGTACGAGATTAATGACGACCCGAAACGGAAAGAATTTCTTGACGATCTCTTCAGTTACATGCAGAAACGAGGTAAGTTTACGCACAAATATTAATCGTATCTCGATATATCCGTATAGTTGAGTATAATTGAAAGTGAATATTATGGTTGGATGGTCGTTGTATTCTTCGCGATTCTCGTTACTTTAACATTAAGAATTCGACCCTTCGACACATTTGTTTTATCGCCATAGAACCGAGTCGTTACGATCGTGGTCAACGGTCTACGACGAAAGATAGCAAAAGAGAGAGAGAGAGAGAGAGAGAGAGAGAGACAAAAAGAGAGAGTAAAGTCGTGTGAACGTAAAGACTGCGAAAAACGAATCGATGCCCGCATCATTCGGCTTCCTGAACACGTGGACGGTGAGATCCTTCAGTAGGTAACGTCGTTGTTAACGTCGTAAACGCGTCCACGTGGTTTTAAAAGGATACGGATAAAATATAACGCGTAACATCTGCCGTTTATTAGTATTAGTGTTAGTAGTTAGTAGTAGTAGTAGTAGTAGTAGTACTAGTAGTAAATAGTAATACTAGTATAGTCAGAAACGAACGAAATTAGAATGCAAGTCGTACGCTAGAAGAGAAACAAGGAAAGTGTGCGCCTTGTCAGACGTGTTTCCGTTCTAAATTACACTCGACCGTAGATATCACCTCTCTCTCTCTCTCTCTCTCTTTCTATCTATCTATCTATCTATCTATCTATCTATTTCTATTTATCTCTATCCATTTTTTTTTTCTCGTCCATCTGTCTATCTTTATATTTTCGTTCGAATACCATGGATATACGTCAGAAACGTTTTATTATTGACAAATATATATATATATATTATATTGTTATTATTATTGTTATTATTATTATTTAAAAGATAATAATATATATGTTGAAATAGCAATGAAAAGTAATAATGTGATATGTATTAATAATAATAATGATGATGATAATAATAATATATTCGTTTCTATAACTGTTTTTTTTTTTTTTTTCAAACACCGACGATACACATTAGAAACATTTTATTATTGAATAATAATAAATAAATTGAATAATAATAATGAAAAGAATTTAATAATGATAAGAAATAATAATATAATATTTAAAAATAACACACACACACATATATATTACTTTTTTTTATTCGATAAAATAGTTCCCTTAAAATTGACTCTAAATTCTGACGGACTTTACGTTTAAAAATTAATGTAATAAAAAAAAAAAAGTAAAAAAATAATAGGGAGAAAGGAATGAATCGATAAAAATCTCGAAACACGCTCTCACACAAGCACATATATATATATTTTATTATTATTATTGTTATTTTAAAAACAATAACATACATGTTAAAATAACGGTAAAATAATAATAATAATAATAAAAAAGAATGATATAACACGTAACAACAAATATTTAATAAATCTCTAATATTCTTTTTTCTAATACCGAGTCCCATATCCATTGAAAACAATTTCATTCGACGAACGTTAAATCAATGCAATCATAACAATTATAATTAAAAAAAAAAAAAAAAAAGAATATAATAATAAAAAGTAATAATGCGATATATAAAAACAAAATTTTCTGTATTATTCTACGAGATCGTTCCGTTAAAAAAAAAAATCGACTCTAAATTCTGAAGAGATTGACGTTTGAGAATCGATGGAAAGGAAAAAAATAAGAGAGAAAAGAAAGAAAAGAGGCAGAGGAAAGAGAAATAAATCGATAAAAATATCAAAATCAAAAACACATTCGCACGCGCGCGCGCGTGCGCATAAAAAAAAATACACACACACACACACACACACACACATATATATATATTTTTAACGAGTATATAGTATAGAAACGAGATTATGTTTTCTCGCTTTTGCCCGGAAACGTCGGACTAATTATAAACATGGCGACTCCACCATCAATCAATCCAACGTTCAGTGATGCCACGGATTCTCGTGTTTTCACGACGTGTTTCCGAACGTACACGCGCGTACACGAAATAGTAATAGCAATAGTGATGGTAGTAGTATTGGTAGAGTAGTAATAGCAATAGTAGTGGTAAAGTCTTTGAATCCGAGAGACCGACGGTGCTATTATTGTAACCTCTATCTTTCCCTCCCTCCTACCTCCTACCCCCCCACCACCACCCTTAAACCCTCAAACCTCCCCCCCACCCCCGGTTGGCAATAATTAGACGACGTCGGTTAGGGGAACCAACGAATATCTAAATCGTTCCAGTAGATATCACACTTTATACAAAAACCCACTTATTCCGATTATTTTATCTGAACAATGACGATTTTAGACACACACACACACACACACACACACACATACATATATATATACCCTCACCCTCACCCACCACACCTCAATCCCCTTCTATCCCCATTTACATGACGAAATCCCATTTTTATGATGAGAAATAAAAAGAAAAAAAAAAAAAAAAAAAAAAAAGGAAGGAACAAGTCCGTCTTTCTTTCTCTGTTTTTTTATTTTTTTTTTATTTTTTTATTTTTATTAATATTTTTTTTCTTTTCTTTTTCAAATCACGATTTAATCCTACGATACGATTCAATCGATCGGTCGAGAATTTCTTCCAAGGAACGATACTAAACGTTCGATCGATCGACTTTTTCTCTCTTTTTTTTGGGGGGGGGGGATTTTTTTTATTTTTTTTTTGTGTACATAAAAATAGGCTCGACGCAATTCTCTGTTCTCTTTTTCTCTTCTCTTTCTTCTCTTTTTTTTTCTCTCGTATATAAAGTCGTGTCGTCGTTCAATCGTTTTTTAAAAAATATATAAATGAATAAATAAATATTATTTTTTTTTTTTTTTCATTCTTTTTTATATAGCGAATAACTCGGATTCTATACGTACACATGTCTAATCGACTTTTCTTTTCTTTTATATATATATACATATATATAGAATCGTTTTGTTTAATCGTTATTAAAAAAAATAAATAAATAAATAAAACAAATATCATCTTTCATTCTATTCACATATCGAATAACTCGGATTCTGTACGCGTACATTAAAAAAAAAAAAAAAAAAAGAAAAAAAAAGAAAGAAGAAAAAGAAATTGTGCCGAGGTCATATTTATAAAAAAAAGTTGATCGATCATACGTTTATATCATTTCTGGACGCGCGCACACACACGCACACACATACATATACATATATATATATATATATATATATAACCAGCTACCCTCTCCTCACCTCACCTCGAACAACGCAATTATAATGGATCTCCTAAGAGGTGGACATCGTCCGTTCATCGAATAAATACAACGACAGGAGGAAGAGTTTTTAGGGATCGTTTGGGATCGCAGTAAAAGATCGACGCGCGATTCTTCGGGTCATAAATCGTTCGAGAACATTATACCTACATCTACCTCTACACACACACACACATACACACAGAGTATCACACACGCACACACACAAACACACTATATCTACATACATAACATAATGTATTTTCGAATCGATCGAGAGAGGAGGACTTAGTCGAGATTAAAATTTAGTTGGAGGTAGAGAGGAGGGTGAGTACGGTAGGGGTTATAGGGCGGAGGGTGGAGGGGTGGGATGGGGTGGTAAGGGTGGGATAGGGTGGTGATAAAAGACCGCGACGTTTCTCTTAGTCCGTCGAAAATATCCGATCCGAACCGATCCAATCCGATCCAATCCGATCCAATCCGATCCTACCCGAACCAATCCGAACCGATCCGAACCGATCCGATCCGATCTTCTTCTTCTTTATCTTCTTGTTACTCTTCTTATTATTTTTTTTTTCTTCATCTTCCTCTTCCTCTTCTTCTTCATCCTCTTCTTCTTCGTGGTGTGGGTCCACCACCCGCGGGGTCCGTTATTGTGCCGGCGTTGCACAGTGGTGTGCCTCCAACCCTGGCACCACACACTCCCGATAATTCAACGTTAACGGAGCGCATAACGCCTTGGCACACGGTTAACCATATAAAAGACCATTCATCTTAAACGCGGCGGGTATTAGTCGAGCCACCACCAATTTGTGTTTGCTATCGGCACTCTCACCAAATAGCCACTTTTTCTCACACCTCCTTTGATAAGTGTCTGACGGGAATATTCAAAATGATATATATATATATATATATATATATATATATATATATATATGTATGTAATATAATATACGTTTCGATATATACAAGTTGATATGTAGATATAC
>OU427014.1:2779510-2782010 GCA_911387935.1 Dolichovespula saxonica
AAAAAAAGAGAAAAAAGAAAAAAACTATTATCGTTTAAATATTTTCCATCTATTTCACTGTAATGTACGTACGTACGTATGTATGTATGTATGTATGTATGTATGTATGTATGATTGCATGAAGATAAATATCGGTCAAGGCGATGAGTTGAGCGCGACGATAAAAAAAAAAAGAAATGAAAAGAAAAGAAAAGAGAAGAAAAGGAAAAGAGTGGAAAAAAAGAGAGAAGGAAGAAGAAGAAGAAGAAGAGAAGTATTAAAAAAAAAAAAAAGAAAAAGAAAAAGAAACAAGGAATAAGAAAGGTGAATAAGTTCGAGTCCGTGGATGCACGATGAACGAGTGGATGAGAAACGTGAAATAGTACGTAAATAGTACGTAAATAAATATATCCAAGCTTATACATCGCGTACAAAACCGTCGACGATTGCAGTTTCAATGCGTATATACGTAATCATTCGCAATGGATTTCAAATTTCATTAGAATTTCGTTAGATACGCGAGTATAGACGATAACGTAGGTTATTTTTCTTATTTTACAAAGACGAGGTTCGTTTAATACTTCCACAATAACGATACGTATTATCGTACATATAAATATATTGTAAACGTATCGTAATTTTAACAATGCAAATGATATTGAGATATTCTAATGAATTAAATATAATGAATTAAAATCAAATATTAAATATTATAATAAATCAAATATAATGAATTAAAATTAAATATTAAATATTATAATAAATCAAATATAATGAATTAAAATTAAATATTAAATATTATAATAAATTAAAATTAAAATTATAATATAATAATATTTATTATATATATATATATATATATATATATATATATATACCATTATATTATAATTTTTTTTAAACAATATTACAATATAGATAGATAATTCTTCCAGAACTTTTTATATTAATGATATTTATAATAATTTTATAATATATTCATTTTATTCGTTCTATTTTTCAATATTATTATCTCTCTCTCTTTCTCTCTCTCTCTCTCTCGTTCTCTCTTTTTTCCTTTCTTTCATTCTTCTCTTAATTGCTCTGACGTTTTATACGACCAGCACTCACATATATACATATATTTATTTATTTATTTATTTATTTATATATATATAATATAAATAAATAATATAAATTTATATATAATATTATATTATTTATTATACTTTATTATATTATATTTATATATAATTTATATATAATATAAATATATATATATATATATATATATATATATATATGTGTGTGTGTGTGTGTGTGTGTGTGTGTAATGGATCAATAATTTTCTTTTTTTCTCATTACGTTAAAAAAACATTTCACATAAAAACAGATTATAATTGAGTTTCTTTTTCGATACATTCGAAGCATAATTTCATCCTCTTTCTCTCTTCCTCTCTCTCTCTCTCTCTCTCTCTCTCTCTATTTATCTATCTATCTCCGTCTCTCTTTCTCTCATTCTATCCATAAACACCATTCGTGATCTCGCACATCTCGTAAAAAGAATGTTACGCCGTACGAGTAGAGTCCATAGTTCGATTTCGAATGACGGATTTCGTCGTCCTTTGACGAATCCCTCCTCCCCTACCCTCCCCTACCCTCCCCCCATCCCCTCCCCACCCCACCCATACGTATAAAACGGAATATTCAGGCAAAGAGTATTTTTCTTAGAAACGGAGAAAGCAGACCGACGGATAGGAACGGGAGGTCTCGTGGCGATGAGAGGCGGGTAAGGGGAAGGGAAGGAGGAGGAGGAGGAGGGAGGGAGGAGGATGAGGAGGAGGAGGACTCCTTAGTGAAGATACGAGGTTAGGCCACCCGCTGTTTCGTGAAGCTCTTAAACGAGGATTATGTCAGGATTATGGGATCACCAATGGCGTTGTCATCTTCTTCTTATTCTTATTCTTCTTATTCTTCTTATTCTTCTTATTCTTATTCTTCATCTTCATCTTCTTCTTATTCTTATTTTTATTCTTCTTATTCTTCTTCTTCTTATTACTATTATTATTATTATTATTGTTCCTCTTATTTTTATTGTTTTTCTTTTTACGATTTTTTTTTTTTTTACGTACGTTCGTTTTTCGAAACAGAAAGAAAGAGATAGAGAGAGAGAGAGAGAGAGAGAGAGAGAGAGAGAGAGAGAGAGAGAGTGATAGCCTGTCAGGTCGTATTTTTTAATCGCATAAATCTCGAATTTTTTTTTTTTTACGACGTAGACGTCAAATTTTTTCATTTTTCTTTCTTTTTCTTCCGATGCCTTCTTTTTCCTTTCTTTTCTTTTTGTTTTCTTTTCTTTTCTTCTTGTTTTCGAATTGATTCCCTTGAAAAATTTGGTTTCGCATCGATACGTATACATATATGTATATGTATAAACCGATGCATTTTTATATACATACGCATGCTGTGAATATTTTTTCTTTTTTTTTTTTTTTTTTTTTTTTTTTTTAATGACAAATATCAAATATCCTCGTGAGCGAATGGA
>OU427014.1:2789510-2792010 GCA_911387935.1 Dolichovespula saxonica
ATCAATAAACCTAATAAAATCATGAAATTTAACCTATTAATTTTCATTAAAATTCACTTTTAACTTTTTGATGAAATTTAGATCAACGACAATAAAACCTAATAAAGTCATTAAATTTGACCTATCAATTTCATTAAAATTCATCCAATTGATAGAATTGATCAATAAAACCTAATAAAATCATTAAATTTAACCTATTAATTTTCATTAAAATTCACTTGTAAATTTTTGATGAAATTTAGATCGACATATTGAGCGTATGCGATTGAAATAAAGATTACAGAGATATAGAGAAAGATAGAGAGAGAGAGAGATAGAGAGAGAGAGATAGAGAGAGAGAGAGAGAGAGAGAGAGAGAGAGAGACGGACAGATGAACAATAAATATCACTGAAACTTTCGTTTCGATAATATTATTATTTTTAATCATTATGTTTAAATAAAACGTCGATTAATCAATCGATGATCAACAATAGTAAATTATTTTAATGAACCCGAACACACAAATGTATAAATATAGAGAGATCGAAATTGAAATAGAAAAAAAAGAACAAGAATAAAGAAGGAAATTTAAAAAAGGAAAAACATTACTTTTGATCGACAATACTTTCGTTCTAAATCATTATGTTTGAACGAAACGTCGTGGATCAACGATATTAAATGATTTAATGAGCTCGAACGTAAATCAATCGAAGTTAATAATATAAGTGAATAAAATGAAAAATTGTTTCGATCGATAATACATTCATTTCTGATCAATTAAATTTAAATGAAACGTTAAACATCAATAATAGTAAACTTTTTAATTAATTCGAACACACGTATGTATGAAAATGGGGAGATTAAAATTAAAAAAAAAAAAAAATAAATATAATGAAAAATTTTTTTTCAATCGATAATAATGTACATTCATTTTTAATCATTATTATATAATGAATATAAACGAGAGTAAATTATTTCAAGTGACTGAACGTAAACGAATCAAAATTAAGAATATAATTATCGAATTAAAAGAAGAATTGCTTTAATCGATAATGCACACACAACACACACACACACACACACACACACACACACTAACATTATCGATCATTAAATTAAACGTAACATCAACATGATCAAAGGAACGAATTATTTCATCGAAGTAAAGATAAATAAATGAAATAATTGAGAAAACGTAAAATAAAATTAATTAATTAATTAATTAATTAAAAATTGTTTTCATCTCATCGATCTTTTTTCTAATCATTGTTCCAAGATAAATAAAAAGAAAATAAATGAATAAGCAAAAAGATGAATACATAAATAAATAAATAAATAAAAAATTGTTTTCATCTCATCGATCTTCTAATCCTCGTTCCAAGATAAATAATTGAAATAAATGAATAAACAAAAAGACAAATAAATAAGTAAAAAATTGTTTTCATCTCATCGATCTTCTAATATTCGTACCAAGATAAATAAAAAAAAAATAAATTAATAAACAAAAAGATACGTTAATTAATTAATTAATTAAACATTGTTTTCATCTCATCGATCTTCTAATTCTCGCGCCAAGCTAAATAAATGAAAATAAATGAATCAACAAAAAAATAAATACATAAATAAATAAACAAATAACAAATTATTTTCATCTCATCGATCTTCTTTCTAATACTTATTCCAAGATAAATAAATGAAAAAAATGATTAAACAACTAGATAAATAAATAAATAAATAAATAAATAAATAAATAAATAAAAAATTATTTTCATCTCATCGATCTTCTTTCTAATACTTATTCCAAGATAAATAAATGAAATAAATGATTAAACAACTAGATAAATAAATAAATAAATAAAAAATTGTTTTCATCTCATCGATCTTCCAATTCTTGTTCTTCTATAAGATCTGATTTTGTCTTTCTTTATATATATATATATATATATATATATCTTTCTCTCTCTTTCGTTCTATCTTTCTCATTCTCTCTATTTCTCTAAAAGACGGATGAAATAAAGCCGTAGAAATATCTGAGCGAGCGAAAGGACTACGAAGCGTCGGTTAACGTGCCATTTTACGTCACATCAAAGCCTCGGCACATTGTTGGCAAGTGCCTAGCGCAGAATCTCCTCTCGGCTGTCCCTCGTCGTTCTTCGTCTTTTAACGAGAGAAAGGGAGAAAGGAATAGCAAAAGGGACCTCAACGACGATCCTCCTCTCCTCCCTCATCCTCCTCCTCCATCACCACCTTCTTTCTCATTCTCATCCTCGTCGTCGTTGTCTTAGAAATCCAAGATGAAAAAAAAACGAGAAGAAAAATTAATCAAAACTAATGAGTCTTAAACGAATTAGAATCGTAACTAATTAAGTAGACAGATATATTATATATGTGTGTATATATATATATATGTGTGTGTATGTATGTATGCATTTATAAATATATATATATATATATATATATATATATATATATATATATATATATATATGTAAATTATTGTATCTCAATTATAATATAAAT
>OU427014.1:2802010-2804510 GCA_911387935.1 Dolichovespula saxonica
AAGAAGCAAAAGAAAAGAAAAGGAGAGAAAAGAAGAGAAGAGAAAAGAAAAGAAAGTAAGGAAAGAAAGAAAGAAGGAAAGGACTAATAAATAAAGTACGAAAGACAAGGACAGAAACTGCAGTAACTGTCCGTATACTTACTTAGGTATACCACTAAGGATAATGTAAACGTACCTTCGCGAGGTAATATTCCTTCTTTTTTTTTTTTTTTTTTTATCTTTTTTTTCGTATTTTTTTTTTTCGAAAACAAAAGAAAAGAAAACAAAAAAGAAGGAAGGAAGGAAGGAAGGGCCGAAGATCTCCCTACGTCTTTCGCCAATGAATAGAAAGAGAAAGATAGAGAGAGTGAGAGAGAGAGAGAGAGAGAGACCAAGATAGAGAGAGAGAGAGAGAGAGAGAGAGAGACAGAAAAGGGTACGCCATTTTGCCAGAGCATACTTTTATCGCTGCGCCCTACATAGAAGCATTAAAGGCTGCTTCGACGGGGCGCGTATATCAACGATAATTGTAGGGCCAATAATAAAGCCGGAGGGACTACGCTCGATAGCCCGAAATTGCTGGTTCCCCTACCTCGCGGACACGTTTTATTGCCTCTCGCAAGAATATGGCGGCAATTCTCTCTCTCTCTCTCTCTCTCTCTCTCTCTATATATATATATATATATATATATATATATATATATATATCTTTCTTTCTTTCTCTTTCTCCACCCTTCGTCCTCCTCGATGGCGGATAAACGATCCTGCGATACGCCATCGGTGCACCGACGGTACTCTCTCTCTCTCTCTCTCTCTCTCTCTCTGTCTGTCTGTCTGTCTCTCTCTCTCTTTTGAATGTGATCGTAAAAAAAAATCGTATAGAAAATCACGAAAATACGATTGGCCATGGCTACGATGAATTTTCTAAGAACGTACGATCTAATTATTAAAATTATATTATCTCGATCGATCCCTTTCGACGAAATCGACTTTTATTTGTTTGCATGTTCGATATTCTTCTTTTCCTTTTATTTTTTATTTTTTTTTAACGTTTAGACCGTCATCGTACGCCATGTCGGTTTTGAAAAATTTCAAATATTTATATATGTATGTATATACGTGTACGTATTATACGTTGGGACGTCCAGATAACTCTTGCCGATAATATTTTAATTGTAACAATAATGATAATGATAATGATGATGATAATAATAATTTAATAAACGTATAATAAAATTGAAATCATCTGCGTTTCAAAATCGTCACGAACTTTTTACGGACAACCCAATATATATATATATACGTATGTATACAATCAAATTTGCTTTGACGTTTTAATAAGTTTTTTTTTTTCCTTTTCTTTTTCTTTCTTTGTTGTTAATAAATTTCGATTAAAATTACACATGATTTTGGAGACTTAGAACGATCTAAAATTGCGTAAAATTGTGATTGGATTTGTACCGATCGACACGACGATCAGATCTTTCGAATCGGTAGATTCGTAATCGTGTACGTCGTGTGGATCTTTTTTTGAAAAAAAAAAAAAAAGAAAAAGAAAGAAAAATCGACGAAAGAGATTGGAGTATCGATCGATTCAAATTCGTATCGTAATCGTAACAATGATTAGACGCAAATAGAATGTATCGTATGCATCGTAAAATTCATCCTCGAGAACGAACTCATCCGAACGAATATAAAAAGAAAAAACCACACAAAATTTCAAAAGTTCCACATTTTCAAACATCGTACGATCCTCGAGCACGCGAAACTGATCGGAGTGGGGAGAATCGTTTAAAGGAAAAAAAAAAAAATAAATAAATAAATAAACAAAACGAACGAATAAATAAAAGAAATGAAAAAAAAAAAATCGAGGTAATCGAATAACGATCGAATCGATCGATGCTCGAGTACGAATGACGTTCGAAGTAACGTAAATAAAAATGATGATCGCGATAAAATTAACCGTCGTAATATACAATGGGATCGGTTATATACAAAATCGGGTTCGAACGATAAACCAGAAAAAAAATAAAAAAGAAAAAACCATCAAAGAAAAAAGAGAAAAGAACGAAACGATAATAACGAAAAAAGAAAGAAATAAACGAAGAGATAAAATGAAATGAAATGAAATGAAATAAAATGAAATGAAATGAAATGAAATGAAATGAAACGAAGTCGGATAGATAAGAGATCGAATAAAGGCGATCTAACCGGAACCACCATAGGTACTACCAGCACTAGACCACTAGAGCACTAACACCACCATCAAAACCATCGCAACCATCGTAACCATCCTAACCATCGCAACCATCATAACCAACACCAGCACCACAGTGCCACTGGTATTACCCATCTCGTTTACTCGTTTATTTACACCGCGGTAAGCTTGCTTCTGTTGCCGTTGGTGGTGCTAGTGATGGTATTGGTGCTATTGTTGTTGTTGTTGGTGTTGTTGTTGTTGTTGTTGTTGTTGTTATTGTTGCCGTTTCTGTTACTACTGTCAGATTACACCGACGCGAAG
>OU427014.1:2809510-2822010 GCA_911387935.1 Dolichovespula saxonica
GACAAACGTACCGTGTAATCGGATTTGGACGGATTCTCTTACAGGTTTTTCTAACTTTTTCTCGAGTTATAGTGCACATACATACATACATACATACATACATACATACATACATACATACATACATACATACATATATACATAAATATATATACAATACATACTATAAATACGTACATATACGAGGCGTGAAACGAGGTGGACGGTATAATCGATTCGATCGCCACCAATCTCTTTCTCTCATTCTATTTCTCTCTCTCTCTCTCTCTCTCTCTCTCTCTCTCTCTCTCTTTATCTCTTTCTCTCTGTCTGTATCTCTATATCTATCTATCTATCCATCTCTTTCCTTCTTTTGCAAGACATTCAGAGTTCCTATGACCGGTTAGAGGAATGATGGATGTGCCATCGAGTCTCGAGACGTTCTCGTCGCCCACCACGAGAGAGAGAGAGAGAGAGAGAGAGAGAGAGAGAGTTGAGAAGTTATTTTCGCGAGCATATGTACCTAAGAGAGAAAGAGATAGAGATATATAGAGATAGAGAGATAGAGAGAGAGAGAGAGAGAGAGATAGAGAGAGAAATGGTCTTCCTTTAATTCGAATTAGAAACCATCATCCTCTCTCTCTCTCTCTCTATCTCTCTCTCTCTGTCTCTCTGTCTTTCTGTTTTATCTTTCTGTCCTTCTCTTTTTCATCCCTCCATCGTCGTCTCACCTTTTTTGACGTCTTCCTTCTACTTCTACTCCTCCCAACCCTCACTCAATTTCTCTGTCTTTCTCTTTTTTTTCTCTTTTATTTTTCTGTGTGTGTGTGTGTGTGTGTGTGTGTGTCTCTTTCTCTTTATTACATTTTCGTAGGATTGAAGAACCACGCGTTCGCCATGTTAAATATCTCTTTCGTCGAGCAACCTTCCTTTGCTTTTTCATCTTCGAGTGGTACGTCGTCTTTGAGAGTTCGTTGTTAGGTACGATCCTCGAAAATCTCTATTTAGAATCGTCATCGGGTTCTGTCTCTAAAAGTGAAGAATATTAGAGGGAGATAGAGAGAGATAGAGAATTAGACGAGAAACGAATCATCGTTGATTTTGAATTTAGCTGATTTATCATTATACGAATGTTTTTTTTTTTTTTTTTTTGATTTCTATAATATGTATTTGAAATATTTGTAATTGTAGTAAATATCAATTGAATTTAAATATCGATTGATAGTCGTACGACGACAATGAGGCTGATTAAATTATGTTTTCATTTTTTTTGTTTTTTTTTTTTTTTAAATTTAGTACTTTTAATTCCATTAAAATTAAGAGATTTATTTTCTATCAATTCATCGATCACTATATAGCAATCATTCGTTTCATATATATATATAGGGTGGAATATTCGAATTATAGTAATTTTTCAATTGAATTTAAATATCGATTGATAGTCGTACGACGACAATGAGGCTGATTAAATTATGTTTTCATTTTTTGTTTTTTCTTTTTGGTAAAAAAAAAAATGGAGTATTTTTAATTCCATTAAAATCAAGATATTCCTTTTCTCTCAATTCATTTATTACTACGTAACTTACATTCATTCTACATACAGGGTGGAATATTTGAATTAAAGTAAATTCTCGATTGTATATAAATATCGATCGAAAAAGTCGTACGATGACAATGTAGCCGATTAAATCGTGTTTTCATTTTTCTTTTACTTCTTGCAAAAAAAAAAAAAAAACAATGTAGTACTTTTAATTCCCACAATAACCAAGAGATTTCTTTACTATCTTCGCCGTGAGAGTATCTACATTGTCATCGCATTTACGTTGACCATCGACATGTGGTGTCATCTTTATTCCGACGAAAAAAAAAAAATATTTAAAAAAAAAAAAACAAAGAAAAAAAAAGAGAAAAAAAAATCAAGAAAAAGACGTAGAAAAACGGAAGAAGGAAAAGAGAGAAAAAAGAAAGAAATAAAAAGAAAGGGCGAATGGAAGGGACGATCCTGAAAGATCGAAATTAAGGAGGAAAAATAGAAAAAAAAAGAAAAGACAAAGAAAAAAAAGAAAAAAAAAGAACAAAAAAGAAAAAAAAAAGAAAAAAAGAAGAAGGAAAAAGAAAGGCAGAAAGAAAGAACGAAAAAGGAGAAACGAGGAGAGATAGAGAGAGACAGAGAGAGACAGAGAAAGAGAAAAAGAGAGAGAGAGAGAGAGAGAGAGAGAGAGAGAGAGATGCAAAAAGGTAAAAGAAGTAGAGTAATAAAAAAGGGGTAAAAGAAATGAAAGAGATTTTGCGGGGCACCGTAACGCGTCTCGCATATTCGTCCATCCGTTTGACACATTGATAATTCGTAAATATTGTTTATCTCGACGTGTTATCCAATTCTTACTCTCTCTCTCTCTCTCTCTCTCTCTCTCTCTCTCTCTCTCTCTCTCTCTCTCTCTCTCTCTCTCTCTCTCTCTCACTCTCATTGTCCAATCTCCATCTCACTTTCTTTCCCCTTATATATCCAATCCGGAGGCATGCAAGGCATCTCTCTCACTCTCTCTCACTCTCTCTCTCTCTCTCTCTCATTCTCTCTCTCATTCTCTCTCTCTCTCTCTCTCTCTCTCTCTCTGGGACGTGGCCTATAATTCGCGCTGGCATCGTTCGGTTTTTACGATTGTCTGGCCAGACTGCGGGCTAAACTAGCCGTCGACTTTAAAAGTTCGCGTCGGCACACGTACAACACACACACAAAAACACACACAAACACACACACTTCTCAACTAACGCAACACGACAAACGTACACACAACACAACAACAACAAAGACAATAACAACGACGACGACACACTCGAACGCATGGACACAAATACGTAAACAAGTACTAACACAAACGTAACTTTTCACCCTCCCCTCCTTCCTTTCACTCTTTCCCAACCCTCCCTCCCCACACCCCTCACTCAACCAACACACAAACATCCCACTTTTATATATATATATATACATATATATATATATATATATATATATAGATATATTTGAAGAGATACGTGCATACATACATGCATAAGTGAAGATATATGTAGGTATATATGAATGTATTGATATATGTATGCGTATATTTTGTATATATATATACATATATATATATGTGTGTATGTGTGTGTGTGTGTGTGTGTGTGTGTGTATGGGGAAGGATTGGACAGGCAAACGGACTTCTTCGTTCGGGGGCATAAATCTCTACTTCTCTGGATGGTAATCGAATTCCGAGCGACGCCAAGAAAGAAAGAAAGAAAGAGAAAAAGAGAGAGAGAGAGAGAGAGAGACTATAGTTCTCCACTTTCGAGTCTTCTCTTATTAGGAAGCAAAAAAAAAAAAAAATAAAATGGATAGAAAGAGATGGACGTATATAGAGAAAGACAGATAGACAGACAGACAGAGATAGAGGGTTTACGAAAGGCTCGTAAAAAATTAATTAATTAATCAATTAAAAAAATAAGTTAATTAATTAATTTAAAAATAAGAGAGAGAGAGAGAGAGAGAGAGAGAGACAGAAAAAAAGAAGAAGGAGAAAAGGAACGAAAGCTTGAAATGGTTTTAACGCGAAACAACGTGACTTTAACATCGACTTAACGTAACTTGTAACGTGTAACCTTAACGTTTTTATTTTTTTTTTTTTTCTTACGTTGTTTTTTTGTCGTCCTTTGATCTTTGATCTAAAAAAGAAAGAAAGAAAAAAAAGGAAAGGAAAAAAAGGTTCTCTTTGATCGTGCCGAAAGTTTTAAATACACACGTATGCGTATGCACGCACGCACGCACGCACGCACGCATGCATACGTGTGTGTATATATATTTCTCTCTCGCGCGAGCACGCACACACACACACACACACATAAAATATTCACGTTCGAATAGATTAGAAAGAGATATACAGTTATGTATGTAAAACGTATTGTGTATTTGGATGACATTATTATCGGCCATTATACGCAGGTGGAGAACATGGGTATAACTCGAACGAGTTTGTGTACATAAGATCCTTTCCTTTATCGTTAATGATACGTAAGCTCTGGCAAAGAAAAATACACACATGGGAAGAGATAAAGAGAGAGAGAGAGAGAGAGAGAGAGAGAGAGAGAGTGTGTGTGAGAGAAAGTATACGGGGAAACGGTGTTGAACGGTTTGCGAAACAATAAGAGAATCTAAATTTTCCTTCACCACTTTTAGAAAATACTTACTTTTATGAATTCACCACATTTTCAACGAGAGATTCATGAATTATTTCATTAACGAAATATTTCGAAGATAGATGACATTTGAACGCTTTAACACGCTTGCGTTATTATTAACATTAATTTCTTTCTTTCTTCCCCGTCTTTTTTTTTCATTTTTTTTTTTTTTTTTAATTGGATTCAATTTTTATATATATATATATATATATATATTTTTTTATATATATTATATATTTTTATATATATAAAAATTTTTTTACATATATATAAATATATAATAAAAATAATATTAAAAAAAAAAAAAAATAGGGAATAACGTGAACAACGAAAAAGATTATATAACGTAAATATACGAATGAAATATTGAAGATCGCATAAACGTTGACAGCCCCGTGTCTCTCACCCTCTCCCACCCTTCGCCTCCTCCACAACCGTCACTCCACCTCCCCCGTAACGACAAAAAAGCAAAAAAAAAAAAAAAGAAAAGGAGTTAAAGAGAGAAAAAAACGAGAGAGGATAAATCGTCCGAATCGCTTTTATTCGATTTGCCATAATCGCGATAATAATACTTATCACTATGATTGAAAAAGAAAAAAGAAAATTTCCCTCTTATATCCTTCGTTTCTTTTTTTTTTTTTTTTTGTTGTTGACAAATCATCGAATGATCGCAAAGACGATTATCATTGCCTACAACTCTTTCGTATCCTTCTTTATTTTTCTTTTTTTCTTTCTTTTTTGTTTCATTAAAAAAAAAAGGGAGGGGAAAAAAAATTCTCTCATATCCTTCAATTTTTTTTTTACAAATCATCGAATGATTGCGAAAGCGATTATTATTGCTTATAACTCTTACGTATCCTTCTTTTTTTTTCTTCTTTCATTCGTTTTTGTTTCATTAAAAAAAAAAAAAAAAAAAAAGGAAAAAGAAAAAAAAAGAAAAAAATATCTTTTATCCTTCATTTTTTTTTTTTTACAAATCATCGAATGATTACGAAGACGATTATTATAGCTTATAACTCTTAAGTATCTTTCTTTATTTTTCTCCTTTTTTATTAGTTTTTTCTTTCATTTAAAAAAAAAAAGAAATATTTATCTTTTATATCCTTCATATTTTCTTTTTTACAAATCATCGAATAATTACAAAAACGATTATTATTGCCTATAACTCTTACGTATCCTTCTTTTGTTCTTCTTTCATTCGTTTTTTGTTTCATTAAAAAAAAAAAAAGAAAGGAAAAGAAAAAGGAAAAAAATTCTCGTATCCTTTATTTTTTTTTTTTTTTTGACAAATCATCGAATGATAGCGAAGACGATCATTATAGCTTATAACTCTTACTCCTCCTTTCTTTTTCTTCTTTCGTTCGTTTTATGTTTCATTAAAAAAAAGAAAAAAAAAATTTTCTTTTGTCCTTCATTTTTTTTTTTTTGACAAATCATCGAATGTACGCGAGAACGATTATTATTGCCAATAACTCTCGCGTATCCTTCTTTCTTTTTCTCCTTTTTTATTCGTTTTTTGTTTCGTTAAAAATAGAAAAAAAAATTTTCTGTTGTCCTTCAATTTTTTTTTTTTGACAAATCATCGAATGTACGCGAGAACGATTATTATTGCCAATAACTCTCGCGTATCCTTCTTTCTTTATCTCCTTTTTTATTCGTTTTTCGTTTCATTAAAAAAAAAAAAAAAAAAAAAAAAAAAAAAAAAAGAAAAAGAAAAAGAAAATTCTCCTTTATCCTTCATTATTTTTTTTGTTTTCTGACAAATCATCGAATGTACGCGAGGACGATTATCATTCCCCGTAACTCTTACGTATCTTTCCTTCTCTCTCTTTCTTTCTTTTTCATTTTCCTCTTTCGTTCGTTTTTTGTTTCATTTAACCAAAAAAAAAAAAAATAAAAAAATAATAAATAATTGTCAAACGACCAGTACGACTGTAACAATAATCACATCATCATAATCATCATCATCATCATAATCATCATAATCATCATCACAATCATAATTATTATTATTATTATTTTTATTATTATTGTTATTGTTATTGCTATTGTTATAAATTTTCATTAAATTATCGTTCCCTTCTTTTTTTTTTTTTTCTTTAAATTATCTTCAGATACATGAAATATCTCTATCCGTACGAGTGCGAGAAACGGCGATTATCGACTCCTGCGGAACTTCAGGCAGCGATCGACGGTAACCGTCGCGAGGGCCGCAGGAGCAGTTATGGGACTTACGCTGCCGCAGGACCGGCCAGCGAGGGCCTGGTCCAAAGGAATCAACCAGGCTCGCTGGCGATGCGTGCCCAAATGTCACCTCTGTCATTGGTGACCGCGGTGGCGGGTCATCACGGAGCTGGACAGTCATTGGTTAACGGACATTCAGCTCACACGAATATGTCCCACCACCATCACCATCATTCGCACCACGCTCAACACCCCCAGGGACCTTTGAGCCAACCGCCGACCTGTAAGTACAATAATAAACGAGGTTATCACGATTAGTGTTATTCGATCGAGGGATTAAAGATGGCCGCTCGACCGGGGGAATAGCGGCAGAGGGGTTGAGGGGTGGGGGGTGAGAAGGGAGGAAAATAAGGATAATGAATTCTAATTAAAAGATTATAATTATGATGATAATAATAATTATTATTATTATTATAATTAATAATAATATGGAGTAGGGATAGAGATGGATAGAGAGAGATAAAAGATATTTCATCAAAGTAGTAAAAATATATATATATACATACACAAACACACACACACACACACACATACACATATGTATATATATATATAAGAAGTGGAAAGAGAAAGATCGAGTTTATTTTAAATCGTTAGTTAGAAGCCACAACGATGACGTGTTAGACGGACAGAGAAAGAGAGAAAGAGAGAGATAGATAGATAGAAAGAGAGAGTGAGAAAAAGAGAGAGAGAGAGAGAGAGAGAGAGAGAGAGAGAGGAGACGTAATTGATTGTACGATCCTTCGAGAGACAGGCGTTAACGGATGACTCTTGCTAACGAGCATTCCTATTTCCCTACCCTACCCCTTCTCCTCCTCCTCCTCATCCTCATCCTCCTCCACCACCACCTACTCCCCTTACTCCACCTCAACTCTCCTCTTCCATCTCGTCATCCTCCTCCACCAACTACTCCTCTTACTCCTCCTCAACTCTCCTCTTTCCATCTCATCATCCTCATCCTCTACTTCTTCTTCTTCCTCCTCCTCCTCCTCCTCCTCCTCCTCCTCCTCTTCTTCTTCTTCTTCTTCTTTCAACTCTCATACAACCCTCGTCCCAATTTTCTATTACAGTGCTACCGTTTCCAATACTTCCCTCATTTACTATAATACATCATCCGAAAGAATTCGTATTTGACTATTTAAATATTTTGATTGGTTTCGTTCGTTGCGAGGGTTGCAGGGGAGGGGAGGAGAGGGTGGTGGATTCTTTTTTTCTTTCTCTCTCTCTCTCTTTTTTTTTTCATTTTATTTCATTTATTTTATTTTATTTTATTTTATTTTTTTCTTTTTGTTTTTTTTTTTTTCTTTTAAAGAGAGAACGTAGAAGGACGCTGAAGTGTCTTATTACAATTTAGATCTCAAGTGTTCGTTGTTGTTGTTGTTGTTGTTGTTGTTTATTGAAGAAAGAAATAAAAAATTTATTATTTTTATACAGCATATCTATAATACTATAGCTGTTTTGTTTCATTAGTATTTTGTCTTCTTCATTCCTCTCTCTCTCTCTCTCTCTCTCTCTTCTTTTTTTCTTTTTTTAATTTAATATTTCGAGTAGGTCCGTAGATATTTTTTTTCTTTTTTGTAAAAAGAACGACCGAACGTAAAAGTCTCTTATTATAATTTTAATCTGAAGTGTTCGTCGTTGTTGTTGTTGTTTGAAGAAAGAAATAAAAAATTTATTATATTTATTTAGCATCTCTAAAATACTATACTTGTTTCATTTTAATAGAATTTTGTCTTCTTCATTTCTCTCACTTTTCTTTTTTTTTTTTTTTTAATTTAATATTTCGATTAGGTTCTCAGATGTTTTTTTCTCATTCTTTAGAAAGCAATTAAGACTATGAAGTTTCTTATTAATATATTAATATTATTATTAAAATTTAAAAAAAAATTAAATATATATAAATATTAAATATATATACATACAAATGTGTATAGTTTAATAAACATAATAATATTAATATATTAATATTATTATTAAAATTAAAAAAAAAATTAAATATATATAAATATTAAATATATATTTAATGAATATATATTAATATATATTTATTAAATATACATACACATATAAATGTGTATAGTTTAATAAACATAATAACAGTAATACATTAATATTATTATTAAAATTAAAAAAAAAGAATATTAAATGTAATAAATAATTATAATTATAATAAATAATTATAATTAAAATATTAAATATATATATATATTATTTATAATATATATTTAATATTATTTTAATTTTTATTTTTTGATAAATATGATTAATTCGAAGAAAGAAAGGAATCGAATAGAATGGTAGGTGGATGGAATGAATGAATAATTTTCAATCTGCGTTTCCGTTTTGACAGTATCTATGACAAATTTGGCGCCATCCGAGTTCGAGGCGCGTATGGTCGAATACGTAAAATTATTAAACAAGGAATTAAGAAACGCCGGAGCAGGCACTCCGCCACCAATGATTAATCGTCAAGGAAGTTCAACGCCACCCTCGTCGACCCCACCTAAAGACACGAACGCGAGCAGTTACGAGATGTCACGGTTAACCCTATGGGGAATGTACGGGAATAATAACCCCATATATTCGGCAGTAATACACCAACCACCTTTATCACCGCAAACGTCACAATCTCCGTTACAACATGCGTCAAGCCCGGAACCGCAAAGAGAGGCATTAGATCTTGGACTTAGGTGAGGATACACACATATATATATATATATATATATATTTTTTTTTATGGCTTTATAGTCGTTATGGTGTTTTTTATATATTATTTTCCTTCGTCAAATATTCAATCCAGAAATTTGTTTGTTTAATTTTTTTTTTTTTTCGTACGTACGTTCACTCGTTCTCATTTATTTATTGGGGTTAAACTTTTAACCTTTAGTTTTTTTTCCCCACGCTTCGTTTGTCGCTTATTTATTTATTTATTTATTTATTTATTGATGTATCCGCTGGTTTATTGTTATTGTTATTGTTATTGTTATTGTTATTGTTGTTATTATTATAGGTCCTCGCCCGCATGTTCCTCGCCATCTGGACCAAGTCCACTATCATCTGGCAGCAGTTTTCATACTAGAAAGGATAATGAACAAGGCCCACCGGCCGCTAAAAGACTACTCTGCGAGGAGGATAACCCACCTGATAAAAATCCTTCTACTTCCACAGGAACCCACATCAAGATTTGCAATCGAGGCATGTATATCATTTCCTTTTTTTTTTTGTTTGTTCGTTTGTTTGTTTGTTCGTCATCTTTTTATCTTTCTTGTTTTTTTTTTTCTCTTTCTTCTTTTGATTTTTTTTTTTTTTTTTTATACGCGATTACGCGATATCATTAAACTGACACGCGTGAAGTCGATTTGTTGATTTTCATTAATTTATTAATTCATTTATTCGTTTACTTTTTTCTTGATCTTTTTTTTTTGTTTTTGGTTTATTTTTCTTCAATTTATATATCGAGCAAATTCGATCGTAACGTCTTCCTCGTAACAAATAACGTAAATTCATTGATATTTTGTAGAATTATTCATCGTTAATCTTGACGAATTCCTTAACTTCAGTTTGTTTTTAATTTTTTTCTTTATTTTATTTTATTTATGCTCTTATCTTTCATTAATCTTTAGTAACGTTAACGAACGAGACGATTTGGGAAAGAAAAGTTTTTATTTTTTTTTCTACTTCTCTTTTTTTTTTTATCGTGGAACGCAATTCTACAACACACACACACACACATTATATATATATTCTTTTTTATTTATTTCCATACTTAAAGTTTGAAGGTAAGAAAAAAAGAATCTGATCAAAATTTTTATATTAAAAAATAATGAAAAAAAATTGTCAGCATATAAAAAGACACAAACAATATCCAGATCTATACTTGTTTATAGTTTCTTGTTCTCCTAATTTTTTCAAATTAAATTTTACGTATAAAAATTAAAAAAAAAATAATATTAACAAACACACACACACACACACACACACATATATATATATATATATAAATGTATCTTTTTTTTCTATCTTAATTTTTAAATTGATTAAAAAGAATATATATATATATACTTCCCTATTTACTATCTCTTTCTTCTTTCTTATTTTACACGTAGATGGGAAAAATGGTGAAAATTCCCTGGTGGTCAGCGTAGAACTAAACGGTGTCACATATCAAGGAGTACTATTTGCCCAAACGGATTCGAAGAATACGACATCGTCATCATCATCATCATCAACGACGACGTTGACACATAACGAAAATGGGAAGACATCACGGAGCATTGCATCGTGAATGCATTATATATTACAAATAATAAACATAATTTAGGTTAACTTCAAGTTTTTGTTGTACAATGTAAGTTCATAATAATAATTATAATAATAATAATAATAATAATAATAATAATAATGATATTGAAATTGATAATGATAATGAAAATGATAATGATAATAATAATAATAATAATTAATAATTAATCGATAAATATAACCTAAATTTATGTAAACGTATTATACATACATATATATATTTATGTATATATATAGCACGTAAACGTATATATATATATATATGCATATGTATATTTGACCCTTTCGCTACATATATTCCCCCCCCCCCCAACAATTGAGATATAATCGTCGCCGCTGTTGTGCGCAAATTTTCATTCCAACTTTTCTTTTCTTGTTCTCTTTCTTTTTCTTTTCATTTTTCTTTCTGTTTTCATCCCCGATTTTCTTTTTTTTTTTTAGTTTATCAGCTCGTTCGTTTTTTTCCCTATTCTTTTCTTTTTTTCTCTTCATTTTTCGGTCTCTCTTCATTTCGTTTCTCTAACATTTTTTTTCCCCTCTTTTGTTTTTGTTTTGTTTTCGGTAATACGATATAATAATATGACTATATTAATTAATTAATTATACGACTAAGCAAATTCAATTTATTGTTTTTTCACATTTTCTTTAATTCGTCGTTATAGCATTATTTACTTATTTATTTATTTATCTGTATAAATATATGTATATATATATTAATGTATATACATATATATATATATGTATCTATATATACACGATGTACATACATTGTTTATGTATATATATATACATATATATATATATTTATATATATATATATATCCATGTATACATATATACATATATGTCAAAAATTATATGAATATTGTTTTTTCTTTGTCGTTATTCAAAAAAAAAAAGAAAAAAAAAGAAAAAAAAAATTTTATTTCGTCGTTTTATTAATTCGCTTTCCCTGAAAGAAAAAACAAAAAAAATTAAAAGGAAAAAACAAAAAAAAAAGGAAAGAAAGAAAAGAAGAAAATAATTTTTATTGTAGAAACTCGTCGTTACTATTATATTATTAAATGGATGAATTTTGTGTGCGATTAGGGGAGAGAAAAAAAAAAAAGAAAAGAAAAACAACCAACAAAGAAAGATAATTTGCTCGCCCAAAAATAATCTAATAAATTCGTTCCTACGACAGATTGAAAATTTTTTCGTCGATTATATATATATATTTTTTTTTTTTTTTTCTATTTCTCTTATTTATATTATAACAATACGCTGTGCGTCGTCTCCCATTTATAGCTTAGCGTAAATAAAAGGAGATGAAATTTTTTTTTCACAGTTCCTACTCTCTCGTTTCTATCTCTTTCTCTCTCTCTCTCTCTCTCTCTCTCTCCTATCTTCTTTCTCTATTTCTCTTTCATTCGTTTATTATTATTCGTGTTCGAAAAGGAACAATCACGGTGTGCCGATGATCGGACGATGCGAGCAATAGAAAAAAATTTTTTTTCTTGCGGCGGTAGGAGGTAGCGAAAGGGGTTGCAAAAAAGAAAAAAAAAATTTGAAAGAACAAAGAAAAAAATGAACGAATTAATCGATGAATACGAAGCAAAGAGATAAACGATAAACGAAACGCGATCGACGTCAACAACAACAACACAACAACAACAACAACAACAACAACAGTAACAGCAACAACAACGACAACAACAATAGGAACAACAGGAACAACAAGCAACGGCAACAGCAACAAAATTAAACAATCGTAACAAACGATT
>OU427014.1:2827010-2832010 GCA_911387935.1 Dolichovespula saxonica
ATCGTACATAAATCATTGTTTGTAAATCAATTGTCAGCCTCGGACTCTTAAGTTTGGTCAGTAATTTTACTAGGAATATTTTATGAAATTATTTAGCTTCGTAGTACGCAAATATTCAATCACATTTCTTAAAGCTCGACCGAATATTTGATGACACGGAGGTCTATTTTTGTTTTATTATTATTATTATTATTATTATTATTATTATTATTATTATTAATATTATTATTAATATTATAAATATTATTATTATTATTATTATTATAATTATTATTATTATTATTATTATTATTATTATTTTCTTTTTCCGTTTAATTATCCTTTGTTTTACGCGACTACTATACTATTATAGATCAGTTCGATGATGAAAATGTAAAAAAATAAAGTGATTTCTTTAAATATCAATTCTATGTTCGAATTTTATATATGCGTGTGCGTGTGTGTTTGTGTGCATGTGCTTCCCTATTCAATTAGTTTCTTTCTACTTTCAAAAATTTTGTTTCTTTTTCGTTCTTTTTTTTTTTTAGACAAGTTTTCCTTTCATCTTCGTGAAGATGATCGAGATAGAAAAGAAATAAAATGATTTCTATAATTTTCTTTCGTTAATTATGTAAATAATAAGCCTTGTAATCAACGTGAACGATAAACAAATTCGTTTCGTTTCCTTTTCTTCTCCCCCCAATGAAAAATATTTGTATAATAAAAAATTATTGATTTTCCTTTCCATCGAGATCGTTCAATTAAAATAAGATAACAATCTCAATGTTATATCTTTCCTCAACGCACATATCGGCCAACGAATGAATATATCATGTAAGACGATCTACAAAACTTGTTTTTATCATCTTTTTGGTTAGATCGACACTCGGTCGATAATGATCTAAAGAGAACTTCCTTACCGACGATCGGGAGATAATACAGATTGGTAAACGTTTTATCAAAATAAAAAGAAAAGTCTATGAATCATTGAGAAAATGAATTGTTTTACAATATCATATAAAATTAATATTAATATTAATTAATATATTATATTACATATATATAAATGTAAATATACATATATACGCGTTAATTAATAGACTAATTTACATAATATATTCTCAATATATATATATATATATATATATATATATATATATATATATATATATATATATATCAAAAAAGATATTATTAAACATATTAATAATTAATTACAATTACAAATTATTAAAAGATAATTATTATAAACGCTTTTATCATTGAAAATGACATACATTGTTGTTACGTACCAAAACAGATGTTATGAATATGTCTGTCCACATAAAATCATATATATATATATATATTTATATATACACGAATTTGTGATCGGGACTTTTTTTTTTCTATAATTACGTCAATAATTTTATTCCAAATATCGAAAGCTCCTCGAAACGCATGATTTAAATCAAAGTGACTCGAATAAATCCAATCGTTCGATATACAAATATTGTTACATAAAAACGTAACCCCTAACGTATCCCACGGTAAATGAAATTGAAAGAATATAATTTGTCGCTTACCATAATTTTCCTTCGTTTCCCTGTTTCTTAATGTACGTTTCTTGCAAATGTGAAATACCGACACCAATCATCTAACTGTTCTGTCGATAGAGGATCGACTATGGTTAATAATATAGATACTACGTGCGCCTCTAGCGGCAAACTAATGTAATTATCATTGACTTCAAATCACTTTCAAATGTTATTAATTTTCTTTTCTTTTTTTTTTTCTTGCATCATTTAATTTGATACATTCGAATTACACGCGCCAATGAACGAGATACATTACGATCGATAAATATTCGATTGTATGTTCAAATTTCAATTGAATAATATTTTTACTTACCTACACACATACATACATGCATACATATTTATATAAAATTATAATAAAAATATAATATATAAAATGTAATGATGTATAAAAGTGCATAACATGTATAATATGATATAAATTAAAAATAGATTGAAAGATATAAATTAAGTGTACGTTATCGGAAATTATATCGACCATTACGATTGTTTACCATCGTTGGACAACCAATTACGAGCTTCGATTGAAAATTTTTTATACGCGACTGATAACAAAATTCGTTACACGCGACAAATAACAAATTTTGTTATACACGACAAATATGAAAACTTTAACGTGTTATTAATCGGCAAAGATTAAACATTTTAATCAGGTGCATATAGCAACGACGATATCAACCATTGTTATTAAGTGCATATCGCAACAACGATGATCGTTCTTCGTCTAATCTTTTATATATATATATATATATATATATATATATATATATATATATTTTACGTTAGATTATTTTGATAGTTATTTTAATCGTTAATTAATTATCGTTTAATTTATTTTCAACGTTAACGAATGTTTATTATAATATAAACCAATGATCGTTCGTATGACGAAGTTCATGAAAAATAATTAGTTCCGGTCGTAAACCCAAATATCTTAGAAATTTTCAGATTAGAAAGTACCCAAGGAATTTCTATTGTTCGTCCGTCTAATCTCTTAATACCTCGTTCAGCATTAATCTCACGGGCATTACTACTTAAACCGTAATATTTAAGGACATTACTTAAATCGTAATATTCACGGATTTTCGATGTTATTGATGATATATGGCGATGACAAATTTTTATTATTGTCCATAATATTAGACAGTTAACAATCGTCATCGTACTAAAATTATATCATCTTTTTGTCTTTCTTACTTTCTTTTTTTTTTTTTTTCTTTTTTCAAACGATCGAACGATAAGTCTAATAATACTACGTGCAGATTCGTCTAATACTTATACTAACAATAATAATAATGATGATGATGATGATGATGATAATAATAATAAACGTGCATATTTACCTAATAATAATAATAATTTGGGGATGAACGGAGGATTAACAGTTTTTTTTTTTATTTTTTTTCTTTTTTTTCTCCTTCTCTCTCTCTCTCTCTCTCTTTACGAAAGAAAATCAAGAACGATATCGTCCATCGATCGTTGACGTCCAACGATCGATTATAAACTCGTTGAAGATGAGATTTGTAGGAAAAAAAAAAGAAAAAAATACGCATTCAGACGTCATTAACTACGAATCTCATCTTCGACGACCTATTTTAATATATAATAAAATATTCTCGATTCTTAACGAATCCTCGAGAACGATATCGTCCGTCAAATCTACTCTATAAAACTAATCTGAACTACTAATCTGAAAAAAAAAATAATAATAATAACAATAATAATAAAAACCCTACAATAAAAAAAAAATTGTACCTGTATAAATAAACCCACGTAAGATACGATACGAGTCGTTCTACAAACTCTCAGGATTGGCAGGCGTGGTGTACAGGTCCAACCGTGTAAGCCACGCCCTCTAACCGAGCGTCAACGAATAGCCAACGATTGTGGCTAGTAGGGTCATCGGGGTGGGGGAAATGTCCAGCGTTAAGCGACACGCTGCACTGACCGCGGTCAGAACGCGAGTGGACGCGAACGCGTGCGCACGTGTCATTGGTTATCTCTCGATTCGTCTCTCTTTCCATATCTATAATAATAATAATAACAAAATATCTTGTTTACGATTGGCGAGAAGGAAAAGAAAGAGAAACGAAATTTAGAAGAAGACGAGGAAGAATTATCGTCGTCCTGTTTATTATCCCCCACCCCCATCCCCCTCCCCAATCTTACTCTGTTCATCCTTGTTTCGTTCTCGCTCGAATCTACCCAATCAGTCTCACTGTCGACGGCGCAGCGTGAACTTTCGAACTTTTGACGTTTTCTTCTACTCTCTCTCTCTCTTCTTTGATTTTTGTTTTGTTTTGTTTTATTACGCGTTCGTGTGTGTGTATATATATATTTATACTCTACCGTTCTCCACCTGTCATCCTTCACGACTGGCACATCTTTTTCTTCATCTTCAACTTCATCGTCTTCTTCTTCTTCTTCTAATTTCTTTTTTTTTTTTTTTATTATTTTTATTTGTTATCTTTTTTGATTTATCCTCACTTTTAATTAACTCCACTTATCTCAATTATATATTGAGTATACTAATATTAATATAGATATACATACTTATATGGAAACTTTTCTTTTAAATGGTATTTAGTTCGTTCGTCTGCTTGTTTGTTTGTTTCTATCGAACGACGTAATTTCGAAAGGAGTTTGGGTAGGCCAGAGGAAGGTGCAATATAAAAGTGACGATTGTTTCATTGATTAGTCAACGAATTAGTGAGGAGACACACACACATACACACATATATATATATATATATATATATAAATATTCTTATAAAACAAAGGAAAAATAGAAAAAAGAGTGAAAGTGAGAAAGAGAGAGGAAGAGAAAGAAATAATATAAAAGAGACTTTGACGAAAAAAAAAACATATATATATATATATATATATATATATATATATATATATATATACATATTAAGTACAAGTAAAAGATTGTTTTAAACAAAACGAGAAGGAAGGTCAAATAATAATAAAATAATATATATATATATATATATATATATATATATATATATATATATATATAAAAGAAAGAAAGAAAGAAAAAAGAAATAGAAAAGATACGTATGTATATATAAAAAAAAAAAAACTTGTGACGTTGGATTAATAAATCAAAAAAAAAAAATTAATAAAATAAAATAAGGGCAGACGAGGACCCCGTTCCTTCCGAACTTTATTATTCGCGGCAGTGAATCGTCCTTATTTTTTATTTTTTTTGTTCTTTAATCAATCATCATCGTCATCATCGTTTGTTATCCCGAGGTTTCCGGTTAAAGCTTTTCTCAAAAAATGCGAGTTAAAAACAAGGAACCATTGCCGTTGTGCGCAATGGAAACGAGCGACGAAAATGTGGAGGGCTTTGACGACAACCCGAACGACAAGTCAACGATAAAAAATAATCCAAAATCCGTGATCGATCGGGAGCATGGATCTACGAAAAATAAT
>OU427014.1:2837010-2877010 GCA_911387935.1 Dolichovespula saxonica
AAGAAAAGAGTGAGGGAGAGAAAAAACAATGAACAAATATACGTTCACATAGTGAATAGACATTATTTCATATGAATGGTGATGATGAATGACGATGAACGGTTAGTACGAAAGTTGAAACTTCGACTTAGTACCTTCATACTGTTTGCGATTAATCCTCTCAGGTAGTACGAAAAGGTTTTCCTGGAAAATGTCGAATGTCCTACGTCCTTGAAACATCCTAACGATGTCTTTCGAAACGAATACGACGATCTTCTCTCTCTCTCTCTCTCTCTCTCTCTCTCTCTCTCTCTCTCATTCTGTCCTTCTCTCTCCATTTCCTTTCTTTTTCATTCTTTATTTCCGTTTCCCTACCGAATGTCAAATACTTTCGAAAATTATCTTCGCTTTTCGTAACCAAAAATTTTAAGCTCTTTAAAGTAAGAGAAAGAGAGAAAGAGAGAGAGAAAGAGAGAGAGAGAGAGAGAGAGAGAGAGAGAGAGAGAGAGAGAGAGAGAGAGAGAGACAAAGATAGAGACATAAAGAGAGAGAGAGAGAAAGAGAGGTTGTATTGCTTTTAGTCTCTCAAAAGCATTGGAGTCATTATGTGTACGAGGGTCGAATGTAAAGAGAAAGAGAGAGATAAATAGATTGATAGATAGATAGAGAGAGAGAGAGAGAAAGAGAGAGAGAGAGAGAGAGAGAGAGATGTATTTAAACAAATAGAAACGTTCACATAGGTTTGAGGTCGCCTGCTACATAAGACTGTCATGTAAACACATGTTAACCAGCCTCCCTCTTACAACCCCCCTCTTCTTCCCCCACCATCGAACAGCCATCTCTCTCTCTCTCTCTCTCTCTCTGTCTCTGTCTCTTCCATTGAATTCATATGCTACCAACTTAACCATTCTATATCTTCTTTCCTTCTCTCTCTCTCTCTCTCTCTCTCTCTCTCTCTCTCTCTCTCTCTCATTCTTTATCTCTTTCTCTAATCGTCTATCTATCTATCTATCTCTATCTATCTCTATCTATCTATCTAGCTATCTCTCTCTCTCTCTCGTTACTCGTCATGATCCAGATGATACGCTAAACGTCGTCTTGATAATTAGATGATAACTAATTTACAACCATAATTATCATCGTTACGTATAATTATAATTATATGAATTATTCCAATCGTGATTTTATCTCTCTCTCTCTCTCTCTCTCTCTCTCTCTCTCTCTCTCTCTCTCTCTCTCTCTCTATCTATCTATCTAGCTATCTAACTCTATCTCTATCTCTGTCTTTCTCACTTGTTCCTCGTCATGATCCAAATCGTACGCTAACGTCGTCTTGATGATTCCATGATAACTAATTTCGCAACAACTATCATCATCGTTACGTATAATTGTAATTATATGAATTATTCCAATCGTGATTTTATATGTCTCTCTTTCTCTCTCTCTCTCTCTCTCTCTCTCTCTCTCTCTCTTCGCTCTTTTTTCTGCCTTCATGTTTTCTTTTTTTCTTTTTTTCGTTCTCATTTTGTAGAAGGAAATGTATGCACAAAGGGACGGCGATCCGGTTCGCAAACAATTTCTTAAAGATCTATTCAATTTCATGGCCAGTCGGGGTGAGTATTGCAATTAATAATTTGTCCGTCGTAGAATTGAAAGGAAAAGGAAAAATACAAACGATGGAACGAATATACAAACAGACAAAATGTATGTCCCATTTCGTTAATAACTTTTCAATACTAGGACACATTTATTTTATTGCAAAAAAAAAGATATATTTTTTTTTCTTATTTACTTTTTTGTAATTTTCAAGTGTTAATATTAATTTGTAACATGAAGACGTAATTGAGATATTAATTGGGACATTAAAATAGTTGGGATTATAAAAAAAAAAAGATGAAAACATAAATATATATATATATATATATATATATATATATATATGTTTATTTTTTTAACAGTAAAAATTAATGCGATTTTTCTTTTCTTTTCTTTTTTTTCCTTGTTTCTTTCTTTTTTCTTTTTTATTTTATTTTATTTCACTTTATTTCTCTCAAGGAACAAAATCTGATCGCCGAATTAATTTTTTTAAAACGATCGATCCGTTTAAAAAAAAAAGAAAAATAATAAAAACAAAAGGAAAAAAAGACCAGTTCAGAACGACATTCGTCAAATTCGTCGTTTAATTTTTATTAAAATCCAATAATCACGATCGGCAAATCCCCTTCTCTAATTCACGGTGTGACACTTTCGTGGTGGTCGATTTTTTCTTTTTTTCTTTTTTATTTTTTTTTTACTTCGTATTTTTTATTTATTTGCTCGTTCATTCATTTTCTTTTTTTTCTTTGTTTGTTTCCTTCTCCCACCGTCCGTTCTCCCTCTCAACCCCCCGACCCTATTCTGTCATACCTACAGACACACCGATCTATCGAATGCCGGTCGTCATCAATGAAAAAGTGGATCTTTACGATTTATATTATCATGTGGTAAAACGTGGTGGTCTGGTCAAGGTAATAAACAAGAAATATTGGCGGCATATCATGAAGGAGCTCAATCTGAATAATAAATCAAGAAGGGGTATTTTAATTTTGCGCGACATGTAAGTAAAAAAAAAATATATATATATATATAATATATAAATTTTTATATATAAATATTTGTATATGTTATATATATATTTTTTTTTTCTTTGTTCTTAAACTATAATCAATATTTATATATAAATATTTATACATATTATAAATATATAAATTTTTATATATGTATATATATATATATATATAAATATTGGATCATCCAGGAAATTATTCGTGCCGATAATATTTTAACGATAATAATAATTTAATAAATGTATACTATTTTATGTTTCAATTTTTCATTAAAAATCGGCACGAACTTTCCGAACTACCTAATATTTATTATATATATTACATATATAAAGTATATATATATATATATATATATATATATATATTTTTTTTGTTGTTGTTTTTTATCGCTTCTAAAAACTTGTTCCTAATTTATAATCAATTTTCATAGAATACATAATATCATTTTTATATATGATATGAAATATTGTACGATGTGTCATATACGTTGTTTATATATTCGTAACGAAATTATGATATATATATATATATATATATATATATATATATATATATATATATATATATATATATATCACATAATATATATAACGTATAATATATATATATATATCGCAAATAATTTCTGTGCAAGTGGTTAAATTCCTCTTTCCTCGTTTATATATCCTCGTCGACTTACTCTTCTCGTTTTACGTTTCATGCTTCACGCTTCATGCCTAATGCCTAACGCCTAACGCCTAACGCTTCACGCCTCACGGTTCGTACCTCTTCACAGTTCATGTTTCATGCTTCACGTTTCACGGATTTCCACCCTGTCGTTCCACTCTTGCCATTTCCGTCGTAGTATATATATATATATATATATATATATATATATATATATATATATATATATATATATCCTCATGTATGTGAACCTTGTGAACCTTCTTCGCTGGTCGTCCACGTTTGTTACCAAACGTTCAAAATTTAAAGACCCGACGTAATAAAGGATAAGTCTAGGGGAATAAAAATCCAATTTTTTCACTCTTCCAATGTCGTCACGAGGCCCTTCGTTAGGTAGGTTAGAGGGTGGGTTAGGGGTGGGTTTTAATGATCGTCTAAACGCTGCAAAATTTTGTCGGCCTAAAAGTCATCTATATATATATATATATATATATATATATATATATATATATATATATATATATATATTTATTTATTTATTTATTTATTTATATATTATATACATATATTTTTTCTTTTCTATTCCTTCTAACAACTCGTCCTTAATTTATAAATATTCTTACTAACTTATTATTGGGTTAATTAATTAATCAATTAATTTTTCCTTCTTCCTCTTTTCGTATATATTACATCGTATATATTACAGAGAGATTTTCTTAAAAATCAAACGTTAATCTTAAATTATTAATATATATATAAATATATATACATATATATATAACAGGTGTTACCGCAAAGAAATCTGTCATTTGTTAATTTTTTTTTGTATGGAAAACATTTAACTGACATAAGTTATTACGAACTTAACGTTAAGTAACGATATCATCGATCCGATTGCAATTAATTAAACGAAACAATTTATTTTAATTAACGAACTGATGATTAAATTGATAAACAAATTGATCGACGAGAAAATAATAAACAGTGAAAATAAACGCTGCGAATAGAAAATACATTATTTTCAGATATTTTCGCATAAATCATTATCATCGATACATCTTTTTTATATTCACGTTCGAGCGTGCACGAAGAAATCGCTTGGGACGATCCTATCTGACATCTAATATTTAAAAATAATAAATAAGTAAATAAAAAAAATAAAATAAAATAGATAATAACGAATTAATATATACGTATATACGTTATTTCAGATACATAAGATATCTTTACGACTACGAATGCGAGAGGTTAAAATTCTCGAACTATTTTCAACTAATGACGGCAATCGAGAATAATCGTAGTAGTCTTACCGAGATCGATGAAAACAAGAATCCAACGGAATCGATCGAGGAGGAATCAAAGAGGCAGAAACATTTATCAGAATCAAGGGAATCATCGGCAATGGTTCCTCAATCGTCAGAACGATTGAACGAATGCGCAATACCACCACCGTATATGCCATTACCTCCTCATTATCCTAATCATCCGATGCCAGTACCGAATCCATGTAAGTCAGAGAAATTATACGAATGTATATTAAAAAAAAAAAAAAAAATATTCACCGTTAAAATCGAATAGAAAGGAAAAAAAAAAGATCTCGATCTTGAATCAAACGATGAAATTTCGATTAGTATTGTTTTTGTCGTTTTAGAAAATTTTTTATTAGGCGAGATATATCGTTTTCTCTAACACGTTTACGTTATATATATATATATATATATATATATATATATATATATATATATATATATATATATTATATCGATACTGGACTGAATTAGTATAAGCTATTTAATAATTTGAATATTTTTGATTTGAATAATTTGATTAGATCTTTGTAGAATGATCTCAATAAGGAGAGAGAGAGAGAGAGAGAGAGAGAGAGAGAGGACGAATTTAATCTCGAACGGTTAGTTATTTAAAAGATCAATGAAACAAATCAATCAATCAATATATATATATATATATATATATATATAAAATTTAATATTTATAATATAATAAATCAATATTCATAACATTAATTATTTTTCGAAATGATCTACTTCGATCGTCATTTTAGATTCGAGATTTAACGCTTTGTCAAAGAGGAACAAAAAAAGAAAAAAATAAGACAAACGAACCTAAAAATTAAAGAAAGAAAAATTGATCGATTTAGATCGTACATTTTTTATTATCCTTGTTGACGCGTCGTTTGTATTTTTTTCTCTCTTTTTAATTAAAACGAAAACATGACTTCAAAGAAAAAACAAAATAAAAAAATTGAAAATATATGTATGTGTATGTGTGTGTATATAAATATATGTATATATGTATATGTTACAGATTTAATGGCTAATATGGTGCCTAATTTCGAAGCCCTTGTAGACGAATATCGTAAGATAATAGAAATGAATAGACATGATGCACCAATGACACCATTATTACCAATAGCTAATACACCAGAAATTCCAATGCAACATTTAAATATACCACCCGATGATCTACGTACGAATCAGAATAATCATCATAAGTGAGTGACCGATTATATTTATTTCTTTCTCTTTTTAATTTATATATTTATCCATTCATTCACTCTCATTGTCCCGTCCTTCCAATTTATTCCCTTTTATTCGCTTATTTTTTTATCTATTTATTTAGCTATTCATTCACTCAGATTATCCCGTCCTTTCAATTTATTCAATTTTATTCTTTTATTCATTCATTCATTCATTCATTTATTTATTTATTTATCTATTCATTCAATCTCATTGTCCCATCCTTTCAATTTATTCAATTTTATTTGCTTATTTATTTATTTTATTTTATTTTATTTTATTTTATTTTATTTTTAATACATTTAAACTCGGAACGTTCGAAACGAAATTGACGATAATTTTATTTAGTCGTTCGGTTTCTTTCTTTCTTTTTTTATATATATAAATAAATATTCATTTAATTTAATTTAATTTAATTTAATTTAATTTAATTTAATTTTTTTTGTCCCATTTAATTTTAGATCATCCAGAGCAAGTTCATTGTCATCTGTCAACGGTAGTACTCCATCGACCAGTAAGGATGTCGAATTAAAACGACCATCCCTCAAAAGACGTCTCGACGAGAACAGTCCACCTTCTGCCGAACGAAGTCTCGTAACATCGACCCCAACTCGCTTCAATATTATCAGTCGAGGCATGTAATTCTTTTTATTTTTTATTATTATCTTTTGGTTTCTTTTTTATTATTATTATTATTCGTTTTTTATTCTTTTTCCATTAAATCGTTCAAGTCGTTTATATATATATATATTTTATTTTTTTTAATTTTCTTTCGGAAGTTTCTCTTTTTTTCCACTATTTTTTTATCGCCAATTATTGATTTATCGAATTATTGATAAATTTTAATTTTTAATTTTATTTAATTATTAATTTTTATTTATTAACTTATTAATTTAACATTGATTTTAATTAATTTTTTTCTTCTTTCTTTTTCATTGATCATGCTCTTAAACTTATTCCTTTGTTACTTCTTCCTCTTCCAATTGATCATCTTTCTTCTTTCTTGATTTTTACTATTTTTCTTTTTTTTTCTTTCTTTCTTTTTTTTATTTAATCGAATCATTCAAGTCGTTTTATAAATCATATTTTTTTTTCTTTTTAATTTTCTTTCAGACGTTTCCCCTTTCTTATCCATTTCTCTCATCGCCAATTATCGATTTATTAATTCGATCGATAAAATTTGACTTATTAATTCATTAATTTATTAACAATTTTCGATTCGACGGACGAAGTCTTTGATTCAAAATATAAAAAGAAATCCCTTTGTTTGGAGTTGAGCATGAAATAAGAAGAAAAATCGTTTCACGCGTTAAAATTTCTATGTTTAAAAAAAAAAAAAAAAGAAGAAGAAGAAGAAGAAAAGAAGAAAATCAAAAAGAAAAAACATCTAATTTCCTCGTACTTTTATTTCTTTTCTATTTCCCCACAGGAAAAGAAACAGATAGCGTATTCGTTTGCCTAGAACTACACGGTATCACATACAAGGGTGTCCTATACGCACAAAATAACACGACTGGGACGTCAACGAGATCGATCAATAACGATAATCACGCTACGCCATTGAAATTAATGCGATGAAGGATTACACATAATAATTAAATAATAATAATGTGTATATACATATATATATATATATAAATATATGAAAAATAATAATATAAATAATAATGTATATATAATAATGATAATAAAAAAAAATAAAATATGATAATGAAAATATCACAATGATATGTGACTAATATATAGACTTTACAATCATATTAATAATATTATTTATATCTATATCTATATATATGTATATATATATATGTATATATGAGTGTGTGTGTGTGTGTTTTGATGCACATTTGCGTATCCTCAGGTATACCAGCGTTACTTTAACCCAACGGTCAATATATTTTTATTGGGCCATAAAAGTAATCCCTGGATAATCCCTGCAATAATCTTTAAGAATATTGCTATACCCTTTCCAGGTAATTTTTATTTTAAAACTTCTCCCCAATCTACCCCTACTCCTATCTCATCGAAGTCTTCGTGGATAGTACGAGTAAGAATCGACAGTCAGTCGCAACCAGGCATTCGAACTCGTCGGTACAACGATTTAGTCTTACTTCTTCGATACGAGGTATCCCATACGATCTAAACATCGTTGCAGTGAACGGTGAAGCTACATACTTAAGACTAACACGATATCCAGAACGCTGTAGTCTTATCGTTCCTCGAAAAACAAACAGAAACGCAATCCATCAAACAAACGCTTTGAGAGAACACGTCGCAGTGATACCATCACGAAATATACTCTGCGATACACAGTGATATTCAAATTTCGATTGAAATCATTTAACTCGTATCGACGTCAAAAGTTACATGGGATCCTTCAAAAAAAAAAAAAAACTCACATCTAACTTAACGTATGGTGCAAATATGGCGGCTGGACACGAGTGAGTGCAATCCTCGTACTATGAAAAAAATCATCGATTAAAACGCGTTTCAAAAACGCGATTAAAACGCGTTTTAAGAACGCGATCGAAGCTTCTTGTCGTGCAGATAAAAATCTAATTGAATCGATTGAAGAAGAGACTATCCCGTGGTACGGATTACAACAGATGTTATCCATGAAAATCGCATAAACGAGCGAGACCCTCGAACACGGTTGCAACGAAGAAAAAGCAAGCTTTCCTCGACGACCTTGGACACCTGATTCACGACACGTGCGAAGCGAATCATCGTTGTACACCGAAATGTCGTAAGTTGATCGAAGCAGCAACGATCGAAAAACGTCGAGAGATGGTCGAAACGGCGAAAATTTGACATAATTGAAAAAGGCGTTAGATCACGTAAATTTTGGAATCAATGATTATTTTAACTATTGATATTTTCGACGTGCAATCATTTAGTCGCGATCATTTTAGTCGTCGACCTCCCTATATTTCATATAACATCCTATAATTATATTATATATATATATATATATATATATATATATATATATATATATATATATATATATATATATAATATAATATAAATTATTTTTCAATTAAAACTACGTTTCTTTTTCTTCGTTTCTTTTTTTCTTTTTTTTTTTTTTTTTTTGTTAAATTTATAATAATAATAATTACAACGAAAAATTCATGTTGATGCGCATATGTATTGAATTCCATTTGCTACATAATTTTCGAAGAATAAAAAAGATATTGTCGCAGTTACAAAATTGTTTCCTAACTATTCGTTAACATCGTGTTTCTTTTCGTTTGATCGTTTCTTATTTTGTTGTTGTTACTGTTGTTGTTGTTGTTGTCGTAGTTCTTATAGTTTTATTTTTGTTTTCGTTTATTCTTTGCTCTTTTCTTCCCCCCTTATCTGTTTCTTATAATTTATTTTATATCGCCGCTTTTTTCTTTGTTTTTTCGTCTTTAGTTTAATCCTATTATTCGCCCGAAGATACCACCATTTCGCATAATTATTACAACAATCATAATTATCATAAGTTATTAAAAATAGTTTGGATAATATCACATCTAGATACGCTGGTATATAAATTAAATAGATCAATATAAAATATACAATAATAGATAAATTAAGATAATTCGTGTGTCATGCTAAATATATATATATATATATATATATATATATATATATATATATATATATATATATATATATTATATACACACATATATGTACACCCAGAAGATATATTATAAATATTTAATGAAATCAATGATCATCAATTATGAAGACATCTATATAAAAGAAATAATAATAATAATAATATATATTAATAATAATATATATTATTAATAATATATTTATAATAATATATATATTTATTATTATTATTATTATTACCACTACAATATTTTCCTAATTTCAAAAAACAATGATAGCTTTCTGGATTATTATATTTTTACATTTTTTTTCGGATTATCGTGAATAATTTAAACGCACAAAAGAAAGCACGTGTCCAAATAGAAAATAGATAAAACGTGTATGTATATATATATATATGCGTATATGTGTACATATGCATATATAAAAATTTAATGATAGTCATTGTCCATTTGGTCAGCTATACACTCCCCTATCCCCTTAATTTTAGATGATTTTTTTTTCTTAACATCTCCTAATCTAGAACGATTAGAAAGATGTTAGAAAGAAAAATCTAATCTATGTGGACATATATATTATATATATATATATATATATATATATATATATATATATATATATTTACTTACACTAAATGTTTTATCTATTTCTAATCGATCAAGTGCATGAGCTTGGAAAAGATAATTAGATTACAAAATGTAAAAAATATATATTATATAATATAATATATATATATATATATATATATATATATATATATATGTATATGTATATGTATATATAAGAGGAAACTTTCGTTTCCAATTCTTTTTTTTTTTCATTTTCTTATTTATTTATTTTTTATTTTATTTTTTTTTTTTTTAATCAAACTTCATCAATGATCCATTCAATTTTCTAATCCACGTATTTAAATCGTAATAAGTCGATGATTGTGAAAGCATTTCAGACGACTTGAAACGACGACAAAGTCCTTTTCCATAGGATTAACATGACGTCCATCGATAACAAATTTGATTGTTTTTCAATCTTGTTTTGTTTTTTCTTTTTTATATTTTTTTTGGTTTAAAATTGTTATGCCGAAATTTTCAATTTTTTCTTTTTCTCCCTTTTTTTTTTTTTGGTCATTTTCTAATTTTTCTTCTTCTTCTATTTTTTTTTTGTATAAAAAAATCGAATTCGTCAATTTTAACAGTCCCCCGTTTTAGTTTCCATTAACAATTGATTTCGAATTCACCGTCCAACATAATGAACCTTGAATATTCTTATAAAGCACAATTTATAATAAAACATCAATTTCATTACAATCGACAAATGCAAAATTCCCATCGTCGGCGTTCGATAATTAAAACGTCATTATGAAGTTTTTACGAAGAAAAAAATAAATCAATTAAGAGATTCCCTTCCGATCTCTTCAATTGTCCTTTGTAAAATATAATATATTATTCATTATCGATCCGACGATTATAGAATGTTGTATTCTTTATCCTCTTCCTCTAATTTTTTTTTTTTTCGTTTTATTTTGTTTCGTTCTTCTTTTATATCTTTTACTCTTTTTTTTTTGATTTTTTTTTATATACACATCGTGATTATCGTCACGATGGTGCTTTTCAATATGATGGGAATGAGTTAATGGAAAGATTAAAGTAGAAATGAGAGAGATCATTTGTAAAGAAAAGTAAAGAAAAGAAAAGAAAAGAATAGAATAGAATAATGAAAATGAAAATGAGTAAATAAAAACGCGACGGCTCTTAACGTATCTTCGACGAAAAATATCCTTCGCGTTGTGTCAGTTTAATACGATTAATTAATATCTCGGAAACGAGAGTGAGGAAGATGGATAAGAGAAAAAAAAAAAAAAATCTGGAAAAAGCAAAAAAGAGAAAAGAGAAAAAGTATGAACTGTCGTTGACCATTTCCTTTCTCTTTTTTTTTTTTTTACTTTTCTTCGATATGTTTTTTTCCCGCCTCCCTTATCATCGTCGTTAGCCCCTCTACCGGATATAAAAAAAAAATTATCATAATTTTTGTCTTCTCACATCATCACGCAAGGATCGTTAGAAAATATTTTATTGATTTTTTTATCGATTAAACGATGTCCGATGTAAGAGCGATCGCGATTTTATTAAGCCGAGTAGACTTCTATTTTTTTTTTTTTTAATTTTTTCACTTCGTTGTTTTTTTTTTGCATTTGTACATTTCGTACTTCGTCCCATTTTTCTTTCTCTCTTTTGATCCTTCTTCCTTTTATTTTTGTTTTTGTTTTGTTTTTGTTTGGTATTTGCTCTCTTATTTTTTTTTTCTCTTCTTTTTTTTTTTTTTGTTTGCGGGTTTCGATCTTTCGTCGTCTTTTCTCCCGCCTCTCTCTCAGAATTTTTATTTTCCATAAGTGCTGAATAAGATCATGGACGAAATTTCAAGGACAAATCGGACGACAATTCGACACGCTGACAATCGCACGTTCGATGATGAAGTCAAAATTTGGAATTTTGAAATTTGGCAAAAAAATTCTGTCCGGTTACTCGGTAATAATAATAATGATAATGATAATGATAATGACAATTTAGACGGTGGCGAGACGAGAGAAGAGATTTGAAAACCAGATTTTAAATAAAATTGAATAAAAGAATACGATAAAATAAAAACGGTTATTTAAAAAATATGGTCGAGCGAAAGTTGGGAGGAGTAAAATTTGTACGTCCGAATAAATTTTTTTACTAAATCGTGACGAGTACGGGTTTGATAAGATTCCTCGATGATTAGAAAAGAAATATGGGAAATCCGGTAAGAATAAAAAAAGAAAAAAAGATTCGACCGGACGAATGTCCAAATCGAATGAGATATGAGAGGAATAAAGACGTAATAAAAAAGAAAAAGAAAATATGAAAAATGAAAGATGAAGGAATAGAATAAAGATCACGGATCGTAGTAAAGAGTGAGAGTAAAAGGGATAAAAGTAAAAAAAATTAGAGAAATTTGTTCATAGCGAGGAGAGACTTGGGAGCGAGGACGAGAGAATATTTCGAGAATATTTTTGAATATTTTGGGGTGGATTTTTTTTTTCTTCGTTTTTCTTTTTTTTCTTTTCTTTTCATTAATTATTCACAAATCATTATAAGCTGCTGTGAGATAGTGGCAACTCGTGGGACAATTTGTCGAATAATATGAAATAAAAAAAAAAAAAAGGATAAAACGAGAAAATATAAAAATCTAATTATACGTATGTATATACATATTTACGTGCTTGTGTGTGTGTGTGGAAAGAATATATTGCATTGTAATATCAAATGTTTGATTTCAATATTAACGAATTACCTGTTAAACTATGCATTATTGTTACTATTGGGATCTCTGATGTATATATGTATATACAATATGTATTTATATAATTATATTGATATAAACATATATATATATATATGTATATATATATACGTATATGAATATATTTATATATAATATTAATATTAATATTAATAATAGAATCATTTACAAGGTCATTTCTCTGTTAACGTAAAAATATTCCAATGAGAATCGTTTGTGTTCGTGTGAGTTTATATGTCCGATCAAATTCAGAGATACGAATAACTGTATCATCGTTGACTTTTATAGAAACAAAATATTTCCAAAATTGATGACCTTAATGAAAAATAGTTCAAAAATTGATGACCCTCGATCGATGACCCTAATATTGAATTAATAAATTAACATTCCGTCGGTACATTGAATTTAAACGATTATTATTTTCGTTTAATTCAAATATCTCTCGTGTTCTCTCTCTCTCTCTCTCTCTCTGTCTCTCTCTCACTACTTTTGGACAAACACACATCCACAAGTGTGTTTGTATAATTTTGTCGTCACGACATTTAACGATATCTCTTATTTAAAAAAAAAAAAAAAAAAGTAATTAAACAGACCATCGAGAGCCTTTTACATCGATGTAAATTCATTAGAAAAAATAAAAAAAAAGGAATAAAAATAAAAAGAGATTCGTTAATTATCGTTCCGACGACGATATATCCGATTATCAATTCGACTATGAATATTTTTGAATATATTTTTTTTTCCGTGACTTTAATCGACATTAATAATAACCATAGTAATCTCTAATCTCGCTCTCGCTCGTTTATTATCTACCGAGTATTCGACAACGTGAGATTTTTCGTTCATTATCGTTATTTACCGAGTGATTATTATACATACATACATACATACATACATACATACATACATATATATATATATATATATATATATATATATATATATATATATATATATATACACTATTTCGTGGTTGCGTTAATGAATTTAAAACATCATCGACAACGACAACAACGACAAAAACAACGAACAAAAGGAGAGGGAAGTATTAGAATGCAAAAATAAAAAAAAAAAAAAAAAACAGGAACGAATGCATCGAATCGATTTCAGCTGTGAACGAAAAAAAAAAGAAATTCCGTTCGAATTGTATCCTTCGACTCCGTCGTCTTTTTTATTTTCTTCTTCTTTTTTTTTTCTATTTACAATTTTTTTTTTTTTTAGTTTCGTTTGTTATTCATGAATTTTTTCTCTTTTTTTTTGTGTGTTCCTGCATCAGTTCTCTCTCTCTCTGTGTGTGTCTCTTACAATTCTTTTTAGTTTCGTTCGTTATTTATGAATTTTTTTTCTCTCTTTTTTTTTTTGGTTCCTGCATCAGTTTCTCTCTCTCTATCTTTCTGTCTCAAAAAATTTTCTCGTTCAATTTTTCTTTTCTCGTCCCTCTCCCTTTTGTCTCTCTTGTTTTTTTTTTCTTTTTTTTTTTTTATCTTCGATCGCAGCAAGCGAAGATAAAAAGAAAAGAAAAATTTTTTTCTTTTTTTAAGTTAAAATCAATTGAATTAATTGAATTAATCGAATATAGTTTCGCTATGTGTTTTTTTTTCATATATATACATATTTTTCTCTTTTTTTCTTTTTTTTTCGTTTAGTTTATCAGGTACCTTTAACAGCACTTTGCGAAAAAATGACAAATCCGTTTTGGATCATTATCATTTATTATTTTTTTTTTTTTTTTCTATGGAAGAGGTTGATCTTCTTTTTCTTTTTCTTCTTCTTTTTCTTCGTCTACGAAGAACATCATCGATACGATAATCATCAAAATGAGAAGAGAAAAACAATGGAACAGAATGATTTTCATTCGTTAATGAGATAATGTTACAAAAGTATAATACGTTTCCCTTTATATCACTTGTAACGTTATTTCAAATATTGTCATCGTCATCGATTGAAAACGATTTCTTTTCTCTCTCTCTCTCTCTCTCTCTCTCTCTCTCTCTCATTTTCATCATTTTGACTTAATATGAACGACACAGGCAGCTCGTCCCATTTGTCGGATAATTAACAATGTTCGATTCGATTTGACGACAAATATTTTGTTTCTATCGTTAAGACGAAATTAAAAAGAAAAAGAAAAAGAAAAAAAAAATGGTCGATCGCTCGATCAGTTTCTCCTCAAGGATGTTTGCTTAAAGTTTTGCCCTTTTTATCGAAATCGTTTAAAATAATAAGTAACCTTAATTTCTCGTCCCTGTTGGCGAACGAACACTCTATCGATGATTTGCAAATATTTACGAGATCCTCCTTTTTAAGATCGAACGTTGTGCTTGCTATCTCGAACTCCTTCGACAGCGTTGTGTTGCACATTCCTTTGTCGTCGGTCTGTAAAAAAAATATATAAAAAATAAATAAATAAATAAATAAATAAAGAAACAATAATATAACTGATAAGAACAAAAATAATTGAACGATAAAAATTTTGTAATGTGAATGTTCGAAAAGTGTTATTTCCGAAATGTTTGTTATTTTTTTATTTTAGTAAGTAAACAATTTTTATTAAACTACGAATCAATCGAAATCAATCGATCCAAAGATTATTAGTGATGATATATTAACGAAATTATTTATAAGACAAATAATATATGAATATTTATATGCAAATGTTCTTGAAAATGAACTAAAAATCATACGTTAGATTTGTGTAATATATTAATTAATTTATATATATGTGCGTGTGTGTGTGTGTGTGTGAAGAGGGGGTGTGAATTTAAAGGACATTATTGAAAATATATTTCAATTGAAATCATCTATTATAATTATATCATACTTACGCAAATACATATTGGATGGCCACTTTCGTACAAATATTTGAATTGATGATCCTCGTACGATTGTACGGTTCCGCATTTAACGTTCGATGTCAAACACAATTCTGTTGGGTAGAAAAAATAAAAGGAAAAGAAAGTAAGAAAGAAAGAAAAGAAAAGAACAGAGATAAACAAGGAAAGAAACGTTTTTCTGTCGGAAGGATCTAAATATTACTTACCAACGGGAATTTGTAATTTACGTAAACAATCAAATGAGGCAACCGTGCCTCCAAGGTTAGGGTGTATACAGGTACAATGGCCTAATCTATTTGGACGTAGTTCAAGTATTTCCGATGTCTCCTTATCGTTACGTACCTATGTAAACGTACGTATATATATTAAGATACCTATATTTACATATTTTATTTATTTACACACACACACATATATATATATATATATATATATATATATATATATATGTATATGTACGTATGTATAAACGTTTTTATCTTGAATCGTTAACAATTTACGGACGGACGTAGAAAATTTTGTCGAATAGTTACATATATATATATATAATATTAATTATAAATTTATAAAAATTAATATAAATTATAGAATCATATACAAATTCGTATACATACGTACATATAAATAATTTAATATATATATATATTTATAAATAATATTATATATATATTTATAAATAATCGTTATAAATATATATAAATATAATCTATTAATATATAAATGTGTATATAGATATAAATATATACAAATATATTTATATACACGCATATGTATATGTATATACATATATATATATATATATATATATATACCTCAGCGCAATGTACTACGACTTTTAAACCATTTTTTTGTGCTTCTTGGAAAGTCCTGTAATAAAACTTTCCCTTAACCGGATCTCCACTAAAATCAACTCCTATTACTATGTCAGGATGTTGTACCGAATAATCTATCGCCAAACGACAATTTTCTCTTGCATTCTCGTAACTTTGTGCCCGATCGATTGATACTAACAATTTGACGATTATACCGGGACAAGCCTTTCTGGATACGCTGAAACGAAAAAAGAAAAAAAAATATATATATATATATATTAAAAAAATAAAGAAACAAAATAAAAATTAAATCATATGAAATAAATTGGAATTGAATTGAATTGAATTAATTTAAAATGGAATAAAAATCGAGCAAAATAAAATAAATTGAATTGAATTGAACTGAATTGAATTAATGTAAAATATGAAACAAACAAAATCAAATAAATTGAATTGAATTGAATTAAAATAAAATGAAATAAAATTAATCAAAATAAAAAAAATTGAATTGAATTGAATTGAATTGAATTGAATTGAATTGAATTGAATTGAATTGAATTGAATTGAATTGAATTGAATTGAATTGAATTGAATTGAATTGAATTGAATTAATGTAAAATAATACACAAACAAAATCAAATAAATTGAATTGAATTAAATTAAAATAAAATGAAATAAAATCAAACAAAATCAAATAAATTGAATTGAATTGAATTAAAATAAAATGAAATAAAATCAAACAAAATAAACTAAATTGAATTGAATTGAATTAATGTAAAATATAAAACAAACAAAATCAAATAAATTGAATTGAATTGAATTAAAATAAAATGAAATAAAATTAATCAAAATAAAATAAACTGAATTGAATTGAACTGAATTGAATTAATGTAAAATATAAAACAAACAAAATCAAATAAATTGAATTGAATTGAATTAAAATAAAATGAAATAAAATAAATCAAAATAAATAAATAAATAAATAAATATATATATATATATATAAATTTTTTGTCTATAATCTAAAAAATTGTCTGTCTTATTATTATTATTGTTATTATTATCATTATTATTAATATTATTATAACATTATTTTTCCTTTTACATTATGGCATTTATCATGGCCTCGATGTATTGACTCTTCGTCATTTTTCCGTGTATGTTTCGTGGTGTACTTCTTAATTCCAAATAAATAACATTGTCCTCCATGAATTCCCTTATTACGTCACACGTAGCGATATAAATGGCTTGAGGGCAAACTAATAACGAATGTATTACGTGGAATAATTGGAAGCATCTGTAAAAAAAAAAAAAAAAAAAAAAAAAAGAAAGAAAGAAAGAGAGAAAAAAGAACAGAAAGAAACAAACAAACAAACAAACAAAGAGGAAAACAAAATGACGTAGCGAAAACACGACGGCGAGAAGGATGAAACGAAACAAAAGAGATAAGGATAACGATGTGATAAAGGAGAGGGAAGAAAAGACAAAAAAAAAAGAGAGAAGGAAAGAAAACGTTATTATTCGTCTCCTTTCGACCCTTTATATAAAGTCCTTCCAAATCAACATTAACGTCCTTGGCGACAACGTAAATGAAATTGACGATTAATTAACGATTATATATATACGATTGTATATGATTAACAATTAATCACATAAAATTAACGATTGATCATTGCGTTAATATGTAATCATGTGTGCGATTAAATAATCGATCGAATGAAGTGAAATAATCGATACGTACTCTTTCAAATCGCTCGCCGTCTTAGTTTGTACGAAATTTTCGAATGTCATGAGTTCGGAGTTTTCCAAAATCTCCGAATTTATCATTAGGTATATCTTCTTCAATGTCGGTAATGTTATGGAACCGCTCAAATGGGCATGTAATTCCTGAAAATGGGAATAAAGGGGGGAAAAAAAAGAAAAAGAAATAAACAAATAAATAAATAATAATAATAATAATAATAATAATAATAATAATAATAATAATAATAAGAGAAAAGGAACGAAGAGACAAGACCTATGGAATCGTAAACAATGTACGAACGTACATATTCAAATATAAAATAATAATAGAACTTACGATCTTTGGTAATTTTCGACAAAAATTTTGCAAATCCATGATGATAATGTCCTGAAAATTATCGAGAAGATTTTACCGTTAATAATTTATACGAAGTAAAAATCGATGAGTGATCCTTTTCTACTCTTTTTTTTTTTGTTTTTGTTTCTTTTTGTGAAAATTACACGAAATTTATTCAAAAATATCGAAAATACATATACACATATATATATATATATGATCGTTTTAGATCGAAGCGCCAATCATAGCGAGCGACAATTTATGGAAGCTCAGAGGTTTGATATTCACGTCCTTTTTTTTTGTTCCTATCCTACCCACGTTTTCTTCCAAAATAACGTTAAACTAAATTATTATCCTAATCGCATGTTGAATACGATAAGATCGTAAAACGTAAGACGGTTTATAGCGAAATACGTTAACCTAAGTTACTCGTGTACGAGTTGACAAAATTTATCGAAAGTAAAATAATTCTCTCTCTCACCTCTGTGTTCTATCCCGCGTTAATAAGACGTCGGTAACACCGGTAGGAACCACAAAACTGAACTGATCGTAGAATCTCCAACGACGACAATAATATACTGACTTCTAGCGCCCCTATCGGCAATATAACGTACCAATTTACCGGCCACCGAACTCGTCCGAATTTTAAATCCATCGAACGTTAACGGATTTTTACGAATCTTTATTTTTTTTTCTTTTTTTTTTTTCTTTTACACGAGACTGAAAAAGAAAAGAAAAAGAAAGGAAAGGAAATATACGTATTTGTTAATTGATAAGTAATTTAAATTAATATTAAAATTTATTTCAATTTAAATTAAAATCGTAACTATATATATATATTTATATATAGCGCTCTCTCTTTCTAACTCTCATTTAGTCATTTAATTAATCGGTCGTTCTTTTAATCGTTGAGTCGTTTGATTGTATTGTTCTTTTGTTATTTGGCTGTTTTGTTTTATTATTATTATGATTATTATTTTATGTCACGTTAAGTTATTCTGTTCAGCTGTTTAGTTGTTTGGTTTTAATTTATTTCAATTTGACTGATATATGTGAGATAATTGTAAGTTAGTTATAAGGTTTTATGTACGGTTGTAAGGGGTTCGGGTACGCTCCTTTAAAAAAGCGCCATCGAAACCCTGAGGGGAGGAATAAACTAAATATAAAAAATACAAATTTTTGATTATTGAATTTCTTTTTTTTTATCCTTTTCCTTTTTCCTTTTGTTTTGTACGAGACTGAAAAAGAAAAGACGAAGAGGAAATATACATATTTGTTAATCAATAAGGCATTTGAATTAATATTAATATTTATTTCAATTTCAATTTAAAACGTAACTTTGTGCATATATATATTATTTATGTTTAAATAAAAAAATTTTTTAATTAATAATTTTTATTATAATTTTTTGCCATGATTTTGATTATTTTACATATAAATAAAGATTTCTAATTTTTCAATATGCACGATTTATATATAAATATGAATTTTTGATTATTGCTTTATTTTCTTCTTATAATCTTTGTATTATTTTTTCTTAATTCCTATAATTTTTGTAAAACTTTCTAATGACACTGTTAATAAAAAAAAATTCTAATTTTTTAATACGCTCGCATACAAACATTTATACATACATACATATATATATATATTTATTTATTTATTTAGAAAATTCTAATTTTTTAATATACATAATCTCGATGTAATTAGAAATTTTTCATATTCATTTTAATTATTTTACAATTAATTAATATATATATACACACACATACACACACACACACACACACACACATATATATCTGTATATATATGCATATATATAGATATATAAATTGAAATTTTTTTTAAAATATATAAACTGAAAATTAATATCAGTAGAAATTTAAATAGATAAAACAATAATAATAATAATAATACTAATAATATTAATAATAAATATTCCGTTAGTATGCACTATCGAGATGTCATTAATAATGGTAATCTCAATATGATAATAAATAAAATAATAATGCGTATGATAGGTATGGTAAGTAACTGACATAGCACATAATCGACCTGGCAACAGCTTCAGATAACACTTTAACCTTAGGTGTCTGTTATCCGAAACTATATCAACCAGCAGCATGATCGCTTACCGTCGTTGACCACCCTAAACGTTAGTGATCAGGTGTACATGTAGAGCCGGAGAATGAAAAAAGAAAAAAAAAAGAAAATACCGCTCGAAGGAATGCGAATTTTTAATAAAAAAAATGTTTCCAAAACGAAAATGGTCGAATTTTTTGTCCAAAGTATTTTCTCAAACGCATTGTCGTTCTATTTTGCAGTTACGATCGCGTAAATAATTAATAAGATTAATTAATCAAGAACGAATGAAACGAAAAGGGAGAGACAGAGAGGGAGAATGCGCGTAAATAAAATCAAATAGTTGATTTAATTTAAATGATTTGATTTAAAAATCAAACAGAGTTAACTATTGACTTAAAGAAACGATATATTCTTACTTTTTGTTTCTATTTTTTTTTTTTTCTTTTCCCTTCCTCTTAACTCCCAATATAAACTCTAAAAAATCTCAATATAAATATGAATCTAATTACGTCAGAGCGTAAGGTAATACTGGGATAATATGGATTGGATTATGGGAGTATCAAAGTTATCTATGGGGGACGGGACTACCATAGTCCGTCTCTCGTTACTCCGCCATAACAGTCCCATGGAACTTCTTTTTCAATTCCGAATAATACGTCATCGAAGTAATTTGTTCTAACTATCGATATTTTTACTAGAAAATAAAAAAAAAAAAGAAAAAAAAAATAACGAAAGATTTATAGATCGTCGACGATCTTTTGATTCGTTCTTTTTTTTTTTAAATCGATTTTTTTACGATAAAAAGAAGGAAAAAAAATTCTTGACCGACCTCAAAGAAAAATTTATCGTCGAAGAAAGAGAATTTTATTGGATTCCTCTCGAATTATAGCAACGAGTAAATATTTTCTCGTCGTTGGCATTGCGACAACGAAAAAGAAAATAAAATAAAAAAATTCCCCAAAAATCTTTATGAAAATCATTGCGTGTACTCTTTCATACGTTTTTTTTTTTTTTTTTTTTTTTTTTTTTTTTTAATAAAATCGAAAAGAAATAAACGAGAATTATTATTTTACGTTTCTCTCTCCCCTTCTATTTCCCTCCTTTCTTCCCTTTATTCCCCTTTTAAATAATAATCACGAGATACCATAATGGCCGATGGTTTTAATCGATTGCGATTGTGTTAGAATATTGACGGGTATCGATAAAAGTATTTAATATGGTGTGAGTCGTAAGCCAATTGGAAGGGGAACTATTTAAGGATATCGAGAATGGTAACGAGCATATTCGCGGAAGTAAGTCACTCTTGTTCGTATTAATTAACATTAACAGAGAATAATAACGTCGACAGCATATATATTTATATATATATATATATATATATTTATATATACAATTTCAAATTCGTCAATTGATTATATAAAACCGAAATAAACGTACAACTTCGATATAACAAGAATTATGGAAAGTAATCGTGGAAAGGAAGAGAGACAAGGGTAATCAAAGTCACAATATATTCAATTATATAATTTACAAAAAAAAAAGAAAAAAATTTATATGTATATAAATATATACAGTTAATAATAGATTGTAATTAATAATAATAATAATAATAATAATAAATAAATAAATAAATTATTACTTGAAGTTCTCCAACGATGTCGTCGACGGTAGCTGGACAGGATCAATCATTTTCAAATACGAATCTAACGGCAACGAAGAAACCAATACAGGATTATGGTAAAAATATTTTTCTCTCTTTCCTTTTATTTTTTTTTTATTTTTTTATTTTTTTTTTTGGAAATTGTCAACATACAAGTAATTAATTTAACATGTGAATTCTTTTGAACGATTTCCGATCTCTAATTTTTTTTGTTCTTTTTTTTTTTTTTTTTTTTTTTTTCATTCAAAGGTGTCAGTAACGTTCTCGTACTCGGAATGGAAGTTAACGGAGTGAAGTATCAAGGTATTCTGCTACCTCAAAAAGAATGTAAAAACAAAATAATATAAAATTTCAACGATCAAAAAGGTGACGATTATATACATACATACATACATACATACATACATACATATATATATATATACATATGTACATTTATTTTTTTCGTTTTTTTTTTCCTTCGTTCTATTTTTTTTTTTTTTTTTTTTTTTTTTAATTTTCATTCCTCACCTCTGTCATCGACGTATCAGGACATCGATTATAATATTGTGATATAATTTTTTAATTTAACATCGTCTCGTTTTTTCGTAATTTTCTTTCTCTTTTCTTTTTTTTTTTTTTGCTTTTTTTTTTTACTTTTAATTCTTTTACCTTTTCTCACAACAATTCCACGAATATTACCGACGACAGACATTATTTATTCGAACGAATTATATATATATATATATATATATTTTTTTTTTTTTTTTTTTTATATATACATCGCCTTACCCTCTCTGTTAGGAATAGGGATTAACATTTATAAATACGATATTCCAGAGCTCATAATGTTGTCACTCGCCACCCTCCCCTTTTATCAGCATTTCCGGGCTATATTATGGCTAGAGCGATCGAATAAACTGTAAACAAATATTCCGTATCTTAGATTCTCTTTTGATATTAACTCCTTGTGTGGGGACGGTTCATGACAGCGTCGTCGTTATTCAGTTTAACATCCGACACGGTCGAAAGACGAGTAGAAAAGTTCTTTTTCGATTCGGAAAACATTCAACTTGGGCTTTTTTTCTTCTTTTCTTTTTTTATATCTACACACACACACACGCATAAACGTGCATACAAATATGTACATATAAAACGTATACATGTATATATATACATATACAATTTTTTTTTTTGTGTATATTAAGAGTCTTCTTCCTTATCTATAAAGAAAAAAAGAAAAAAAGAAAGAAAGAAAGAAAGAAAGAAGAAAAAAACGTTTCGTTGAAAGTGATACAAAGAACGATTAGAAATTAGAGGTCCCGTTAAAGATGTACAGTGCTGTGTAATTAGTTGTTCATAGATCGAGATCGCGTGAGCGTCGTCGTTGCGGAATTTTAAAAAAAAATAAAATAAAATAAAATAAAAAAAGAAAAATGCAAAAAATCGTGTTGGATTGCTCGATGTTATTGGAATTGTAACGAAAATAAAAAACAAGAAAAGAATGGGACGGAGTTAATGGAGGGATTGTTCCTTGAGTTAATCGCCGTGTGTTAGTTTTTAAGATAGATCGAATCGAATCGAATCGATCGAATGAAATCTATCGATCGAAGGACTATTCGATACAACGTTATTTAGTGATTTTCTTACCTTTACGTGTCACGCTGTCGATAAGCAGAGTATTAATTCTTTGTGATATTGATTTAAAAGTATTATGCTCTACTTATCGAATACGAGGCCACGAGAATATCATCGATTTTGGATCGAGGAGGGACGTTTTCTTTTTTTTTTCCCGTTTTTTTGAGGGGAGGGAGAGGTGGGGGGAGGAAAGGGGGAGAGGGAGGATCTTAAGGATCGTCGTTTTATTTACTTGTTGTTATCTTTTATTTTTATTTTTATTTTTATTTTTATTTTTATTTTTATTATTATTTTTTTGTTTTGTTTCCTTCTTATTCCTCATTCTGGAATTTTGGATCATTTGTGCGTATTATTTATCTCGCCTTGACGATTCCCATATTTTTAGCATAATCCAGCCGTAACGATAAGAGGCATTATGCTTAGAATATGGAAAGTCGTAAATGTGCTGCAATCGTCGTTAATTAGAGAAAAAGAAAAAAAAAGAATAAAAAAATAAAATAAAATAAAATAAAAAACGGAGAATGGACCTGCCATTTGCCTGTTAATTAAAGAAAATATGGACCGGCCATTAAATATATGTTACCTGTCGTTTCTCTCTACGTCGTATTATACGTAAGTTAATCTTGTCAGTTCACGTTTGTAACATTGACTGTATTCCTTTTCTCTCTCTTTTTTTTTCCCTTCTTTGTTTTCAATTGAATTCGTTAATTTTTATACAATAATTTTATAACAACAACAACAACAACAATAATAATAATAATAATAATAATTTATATAATAATTGTAAAGTTATAGATATTAATTCAAGTAGAATATAATTTACTATAGAAATAGAAATAAATTGTAATACACATATATGTATATATTAATATGCATTATATATATATATATATATATATATATATATATATATATATAATATAAATATATATAAATTAGTGATTTTCAAAAAGGGGGATGTATTCGATTAACGATTTAAGAAATAAAATATAATAAATTTGAATGAAATTCATCTTTAATATCCGTCGAACGTTTCAATGCGTTACAGTATGACGCGTTAATGTGTCAAATTAAAACGAAAACAATGTTTAATTAATATATTGAAATATTAATACCGAAAGATTAAATAAATAAACAAATAATTAAATAAATAAATGAATGAATGAATGAATGTATGAATTTTTATTGATTATCCGCACTAATAATATCGACGCAAGATTTTTAAATAACGAAATCATTAATCGTTAAACCAAGTAAATAATCGAAGTGAAGGAGAGAGAGAGAGAGAGAGAGAGAAAGAGAGAGAGAGAGAGAGAGAGAAGATGATGAAAGAAGAAGAAGAAGAAGGAGAAGGCAAATAAAACGAAAATGAAGAAAATAAATACGAAAAAAAAAAGAAATTAAAAGATAATTCCCGATAAGACGCATCGCATTATATTTATGTACTTATCAATTTGACATTAGAACGTCAGTGGTGGCACGAACGTCGTCTCGTGCGAACAACAATTTGTCACGGCACCGTTTCTCTCAAAAATTATTCAAAGAAAAAAAAAAAAATAACGATTATCACACGCGACTATTCGCCAGGACCGATCCGATCCGATCCGATCATTCGATCGGCCCACCTTCACACCGTTTATGTGAGAGAACAAAAAGAAAAAAAGAAGAAATAATTTTTCTTCATTAAATTAAAAAAAAAAAAAAAATAGATAAAAAAAAAAGAAAAAAAATGCGCGTTGCAATCGTCGGAGCAGGTGTTATCGGTTTGACGAGTGGATTGGCGTTGAAAAAACATTTTCCCGAATACCAAGTGACCATATTTGCGACATTGTTTACACCAAACACAACGGGCGACGGTAGTGCAGGCCTTTGGACGCCATTTTTACTCGGCGACACCCCCCAAGATAATATTTTGTAAGGCTCAATTATTTTTTCCTTTTTTTTTCTTTTTTTTTCGTAAGTCTCTGACTTATCAACGGGATATCCGATACAAACGGATCGTACGATTGTATTGTGCTTAGCAAATATTTTCGTTGAAACGTCGATAAACATTGTATCGATCGTACGCAATACATTTTCGATTTATATTGGTCAATTACGTTCGCATTAGAAGTAACGATTGAAAGGTTATTAATAATATCGAAGGAATAAATAACGATGATTAATTTATCGTTCGTTGTATTTCTACTTCGGTAATATTATTTTCTCTCTTGGAACGTCGTAATTTCTTTCTTTTTTTTTTTTTTTTTGCTCTTTTTTCTTTTTGTCCGTGGTATTTATCCATTATAAAAACATTTGATAAGATAAGACGAGCGAAAAGAAAAGATATATGAAAGAGAGAGAGAGAGAGAGAAGAAAAAAAAATTATCTTGAATTTATCTGAATTACTTTGATAAGACCGCGCTGACAAAATCTTGCCGAATATCTCACGATAATAATTTATATATATATATATATATATATATATATATATATATATATATATTTTTATGTATATATATAAAAAAATTTTTTATTTATTATTTTAATTTAATTTAATTTATTTTATATAATATTTTTATTTATTATTTAAATTTTTTTTTATTAATTATTTATTTTTTATTTATATATTTTTATATATTTATATAAAAAAAAATATATTTTATATAAAAAAATATTTTATATAAAAAATATATATATATATATATATATATTTTTCTCGTTCTTAAATCATTTTTCTCTCTTCCAAATATCTGTACAAATGTTATTTATTATTTTTTCTTTTTCGTTTCATATTATTCCTATTTTATTTTATTTTTTATATTTTTATTTTTTTTCTGTTATTTATTTATTTCTTTTTTCTTTTTTTTTTTTTTTTAGAAGATGGTCAGGAAGGACGTTTCGTTTGTTTGAAAAATTTTGGAAAGCTGGCCTGGCCAAGGAGACTGGCCTATGCCTTTTGCCGGTAATTTATTTTACCAGTGATAACCATACAAATGAAATACCATGGATCAAACTGGTTTACGGTGCACATCCTTTAAACGTGGACGAATTGAAAAAATTGAACGCTGAACATAAAAGCGATTATGTGTAAGTACGCGGGTTACGTGTACAAGATAAAAATAAAAAATAATAAAAAAATAAATAATAAATAATAAATAATAAAAAAAATTAACGGGATATATAGACTCGTTAATTAAATTCAATGAAAAGAAAAGGAACTTATAACTCGCGTTTTTTTTTTCGTGAACTAAAAATAAAAGAAAAGAGAAAATGAAACAAAGTTTCTAACGTTTCGTTTCTTTTCTTTTTTTTTTTTTCTTTTTATTTTCTATTAAATATAGAAACGGGTGGCATTTCGTGACGTACACCTGCGAGCCTACCAGTTTCTTACCTTGGCTGACGAACAAATTTGTCGCATTGGGTGGCGAATTGAAAGAAAGGACGATTCGGGACTTGGGTGAATTGTTCGACGATGGCTATGAAATTGTTATAAATTGCAGTGGTCTTGGAGCACGGGAACTCGTCAATGACGACACTGTCACAGCTGTGAGAGGTCAAGTTTCTAGGGTAAATAATACGTATTTCTTAAACACACACACACACACACACACATATATATATGTATATATTTATATATGAAGACATAAAATGAATTTTGTCTATATATATACATAATATACTTATACACATACACACACAAATACACAAATATACTTATCACACAAATGTGTGTGTGTGTGTGTGTAAACATAAAACTCAAGGGTTACACTGTGTGTGTTTGTGTGCGTGCGTATATATATATATATATATATATATATATATATATATATATATACAAGGGGTATGCCGAAAGTTCTTATATAGGCAAAATAAATTCCTGAGATATTTCAAAAATCGATTACATACTTTCGACACGTTCTCAGATCGATTATCTTTTTCTCTTTTTCTATACCTTATCCTTTTTCAAATCGTAAAACTATTGTGTAAAATTACACAATGATAATCGCGAAGGAGTGCGCGACGAGGCATCGAACGAAACGCTAAGCGATATTTTATATCGTCTGAAAACTTTTGGCTCACCCTGTACATATACCATAACAAAACTTAACTCGATAATATCACGATCTGTAATGTGATATATACATATACATATAAATATATATATATATATATATATATATATATATATATATATATTTATATGTGTACGTCTTTGTGTGTTTGTGTGCGCGTCCGTTTATCTATCTTCTTTCTTTTTGATCGTTAATTTGTTCCTTAATCGTTTAACATTTGTTACATTAATTTTCTTATCCTTGTGTTACCTTTTTTTTTTATTTTCCTTTATCGATTCTCTCTCTTAAAGGTAAAGGCACCGTGGGTCCTGCATTCCTTCATGGTGGACGACGACAATTGCAATTACATTATACCAAAGTAAAGAGAAACATTTTTATTTACGAACTTTATTATAAGAAAAGATTTTTTTTTTCCAATCGTCCAATCGTCCAATAATATTTTCTAAGATACAGTTTTATTTTTTCAATTTACGACTTATTTTTATTTCCTTTCATTATTATTATTATTATTATTATTATTATTATTATTATTATTATTATTATTATTATTATTATTATTATTATTATTATTATTATTATTATTATTATTATTATTATTATTATTATTATTATTATTATTATTATTATTATTATTATTATTATTATTATTATTATTATTATTATTATTATTATTATTATTATTGTAAATTACTATTATGCATTGTTTCATCGGTGAACAATGGAAATAGGAATTATTTTTTAATTAATTATATTATAGTTAATTATACTAATATTAAAATTAATTATATTATATGAAAAAAAAAAATAATAAACGAATTAATAATATTATAATTAATTGTACTATAAAAGTAAATTAGAAATTTCTAATACGTTAGTAACAACCGGCTTATATCTCCAATTGTCTCTGTTTAATATATAATTTATTTATTTATTTATTTATTTATTTATTTTTATCTTCAGTACAAACAACGTCGTCTTAGGCGGTACTCATCAAGAAGGTGATTACGATCTTCGAGTGCGAGATAAAGACACAAAATACATTCACGAAGGATGCCACCGTATTCTTCCATCTTTAAAGGTAACTTCTTCCATCTTTAAAAGATTACTATAGATCATTTTAAAAAATCGATCATTTACTCCTCCTAGCAAGACACTTTAGGCTCTCACAGTTAATATCTTTTTAATAGTTCATCGAGCTTGTGGTTTCACCGTTCGAAGGAAAACAGAAAAAAAAAAAAAAAGAAAAAAATTAATCCTAGTCTCGAAAAAAAAAATATCGATCTTTAAATATCACGTGAAAACTTTTGTCGATCGTTTTGTAATTTTCGTTCCATCCATTAACGATCTTTTCGATTGAGTCTAGTAACATTCGATCCATCTAGTAACAATTGTCGGACCCATCTAGTAATGTTTCGCACACTTTAAATATCACGTGAAAACTTTTGTCGATCGTTTTGTAATTTTCGTTCCATCCATTAACGATCTTTTCGATTGCGTCTAGTAACATTCGACCCACCTAGTAACAATTTTTGGGCCTGTCTAGTAACGTTTCACTCACCTGAGTGTTAAAGTGTCCGATCCATCTGGTAATATTTGGCTATGAATGAACTAACGCAATAACTAATCGTCGATCGATCGTTCAATTTCGATGTACGAAATGAAGGAAAATAAAAAACAAAAAAAAATAAAAATTATCTGTTTTACACAGAATGCAGAGATATTGAACTCGTGGGTCGGCCTTAGACCAGGAAGATCGAAAGTTCGCTTGGAGTCAGAAATTTTCGAGTCCAAAGGAAACGGTAAAACGTGTCACGTGAGTTGCTTCATTTTTTTTTTTTTTTTTTATTTTAATTTTTATACTTCCTTTCTCCATCCTTTTTCTCTTTTTGATTTTTCTTTTTTCTTCTATACGAAAATGTCCTAATCGATTTTCGTTGATTACAGGTGATACATAATTACGGACACGGTGGTGCCGGTCTGACCTTGAGCTGGGGATGCGCTCTGGACGTTGTTGGTATCGTTCGAGATATCGATCGCGAACGAAGAGAACGTTCGAAATTGTGATTCCGTTGGAAGAGGCAAATATAATCTCACGCGCGGACGATATACCGGGGGTGTAGGAATTTCGTGATAAATTTGATTGTGAATAAATTTCGTGATGAATTCGACGAAGAAATTTTATTCGTGAATATAAAATAAGAAATGAATTTGTTTCGACGTATTACGAGCGTAATATGTCAAGCGTTGAAATTAATTTTACGCAAACGTAACGTAAAGTAAACTCGATTCGTTACTCGCGATTGATAATATTAATTATATTACGTTATTTATATTATTTTATGATATTATATAAAATCGGATCGTAAGAGGGATTCATTCGAGGACGTTTATATTTTCTCAATGAGATTATCGCACGAGGTAGGAAGGTCTCGTTTAATTTCGATTAATCGTACTCGAGATTTGTTCTATCCTCGTCGATGATAACGATTTTTAACGAGAATGATTTCAACGTTCGATTTAAATCTCTATCGATCGCAGATTGGGGAAAAATAAAAAAAAAGAAAACAAATACCGTTCGAAAATCTGTTACGAAACGAAAATGTTCGAATTTTGTTGATTCCGTTGATCAATTGAAACGAAAAAAAAAGTAAAAAAATAAAAAAAGAAAGAAGAAAGAAGGAGGGAAACGATTCGAATCGTTAGAATTATTTTCATTGGAAAAATATACTAATGTGAAAATATTTTCAATCGTACGTAGAATTACGTGAGTAATTTAATTAATTTTAAAACGAACAATAGTTGACTTCTAATCGACTGTGAATGAATGAATGAATAAATGAATGAATGAATGAATAGATAGATAGATAAATGATCTAATCGTCGAGAGAATTTTGTAATTGGAATAATTATGAAAAGTAAAAAATAAAAAAGAAAAAAAAATATGTTCGAGGTTACGAAGTAACGGATTAACGAACGGCAAACGAAACTAATTAAACGAGAATGATAATTAAAGAATAAAACACGAAGGTGGTAGATCGAAGAAAGGGCGGTTACTTTAAGTTCAAAGGTACGTCGACCCATTTATGGTTTCGTGCACGTTAGCATACGAGACTGCAGAAATTCTAAATACGTCCGCAACAATCTAATTGAAGCTAAACAACCTAAATGGAAATAGCATTCGCACGCACAATACCGCAGTGCACGTTAATATCTCGAGAAGATCGGACACGTTACAAGTATCTCCCATTAAATTACGAAATAATAGTCATCCCTCGTCCAAACCCCATAAGTGTGTCGATAATTATCACGGAGTGGTCTAATCAAAAAAAAGAAAAAGAAAAGAAAATAGATCGATCGATGTTCAATCGTCCTGAAAGTATTTATTTAACGTAATATTTTCGTTTATTTTATTTTTTTTATTTTATTTTATTTTATTTTATTTACTTCATTATTTTGTCTTTAATGAATACAATTTTTCATTTCTGTCTCTTTCGTAATTGTGAAAAATTTTTACTTTCTTTTTTTGTTTTGTTTGGGAAAGAATTGTTTTTTCTTTTCTTTTCTTTTTTTTTTTTATTGTTAATTGTGACGTCGGATCCAATTTATCGTAATTTAATTATCCTGAAAGTGATATAAATTATATATATATATATATATATATATATATATATATGTATATATATATTAATGTTAATTATATAATTAAATATATAAAGAATTAATAAAAATTAATTAATAAAAAAAAATGAATTAATAAAAAAAAATTCTATTCCATATTCTGTAATCAGATTCGTCTACATCAATCGATAAAATATTTTCTGTTTACTTTGCCTTATTTCTTATTTACATACATACATACATACATACATACATATATATGTGTGTACATACATATATTACGTATATACATATATATATATATATATATATATATATATATATATATTTTTTTTTTATTTTTTTGTGTGAAATGATTATGTGTCGTATTGCAATGAGAAGGAAGTGAGATTAAAAAAAGGACATAATTGATAAAAATTATTAGTAAACTTGAAAAGATAATAACAAGTGTTCAAGTTTTATCATCTGTTAATCGAAAACGATACAAAACTCTGTGTGACCCATCGATGACCCACGGTATGAAAAAAAAATATATATATATGTATATGTATATATATATATATATATATATATATATATATTTTTGTGTGTGTGTGTTTGTGTTTGTGCGTGCGTGTGTGCGTTAAAAAAAAAATTCCGAACGTAAAATAAAACGTGAGAAATGAATTGTTCGTTTCTTCTTATTTTTCTTTCTTTCATTTTTTTTTCTTCCTTTTTGTCTTTCTTTATCTACAAATAAAAACAATTCTCTTCCAATTTCTTTTTATTTATTTTTCTCGAATGAATCTTTTCTTCTTCGTCGACTCTAATTAAGATCGAGATCGAGATAATTCCAAGTAAACAACAAATTCACGATATTATACATCGTTTTTTCTTTTCGTAAATCGAAACAACAACAAAAAACAACAACAACGACGACGACGAGGACGACCGCAACCTTAAATCTTTTCTTTTATTCGATCGAAACGAGACCTCTCGATTTAATTATTATCGTATATTTCGTTCTTTATTCATTCATATACTTATTTTTATTTCTATTTTTTATTTTTTCGTTCTTTATTCATTCATATATTTATGAATTATATGACTGATATTATATGATTGAATTATATTATTGAATTTTTATGATTTATATTTTTCGTTCTTTATTCATTCATATATTTATTTTTATTTCTACTTTTTCTTTTTATTTTTTTTTTTTTTGAATCAGACTTCGAAAACGTTTACCTTTACGATTTGTAAAAAAAAAAAAAAATAAATAATTTCGCTCAGGCGTGCTCACACAAATGAACCAAATTCATACGAATAAAAAAAAGTATCTAATCGATTAGACAAATGAACGCGACAATCGATTAGATATCGATTGGGTATTTAGATACATTTTATGCACACACACGCACGCAACACACACATATATATACACATATATATACATACATACATACACACATATATAATTTACAAAATCGTGCTCGTGTCACGTGTGACAGAATAAGGATAAACCGAACATCTTCCTTTCGTCCTCCTTTCTTCATAATCCTTTAACGCGAGTATTCCAGGACACGTTCGCCTTAAATCGTAAATTCTAATCACTTAATCGCAAGGGAAAGGAAAAAAAATTAAATAAATAAATAAGTATATAAATGAATAAATAAGTAAGTAAATAAATAAAAATAGAAGAAAAGAAAAGAGAGAAAGAGAGAAAGAGAAGAAATAGAAAGAGAGAGAGAGAGAGAGAGAGACAACAAGGAGAATCCACTATACGATTTGAAAAAGAAAAAAAAAAAATTTCGAAAGTGATCGAGATGCCGAAAAATTCGAGAACTCGTCTTTGAACGTTATTGTAGAAGGATAGATTTAATTAATTTCAAAGTAATGTACGATACAGGAAACGGATAGAAGTAATGATTATTTATTTGTCATGAGTATCCTTGAAGGTATCAATAAACATACGATTACGGTAGTTAACGAGCCGAGCAAAATTCGTGGGAATAATATTTCAAGAATATTACGTGAAATCGATTATGAGGAATCGGGCGAGGAATCATCGATTTTTAGTAGCAACAATTATTCTAAAACTTCCTTTCAACGACCATTGAAAAATCATACGATAGAAAATGAAAAAGGTACATATATATATATATATATATATATATATATATATATATATATATATATACACGTTTATATATACAATTATTATTAAATGTTATTATATCAAATTATGAATATATAATTATTATTTCAAATTATTATATATCTATATATATTATTTTTATAATAAATTATATATATATATATATATATATATATATATACATGTTTATATATGTATATATTTATATATTAACTTATTTGATAATATAATTTGAAATAATAATTCGTTATAACAATATTATTATATTATACAAAATTCTATTTTATATTATTTCATACTATATATTTATATATATTTATTATATATTTATTATATATATTTATATATTATATATATTATTTTTATATTAAATTATATATATATATATATATATATATATATATATATATATATATATATATATATATTTATATAATAACTTATTTGATAAAATAATTTTAAATAATAATTCAATACAACAATGTTATCATATTATACAAAATTACTTTGTAAATATATTTATGTATACACAAACACACGCGCGCGCGCGAGTTTAATAAATCATGTGTGTTCTTGTTGATCAATATTATTATTCTTTTGTATTGTTGACAGTTGTCTTATGTGCCGAAAGTGACACCGAATCGAGAAAGACTAATGCTGAAAATTCAAAAACGAAGAAGAAAAAGAAACGAAGGTGACATTTGTATTTCTACAGTAAATATATATATATATATATATATATATATATATATATATATATATATATATAATGTTGATTCATAAATAAGTACAAGAATTAAAACATTTATTGCATCGACGTATAATAAAGTATTAATTATATCCAATTATTTACGATTATTTATAATTTTCATTTCATGTTTGTTTTTCATTTCTCTTTCTTTCAATTACAAATAATATTACGATTTGTGAATCAATCGAACATATGTGCGTACAATTTGAAATATATCTAATAATTAAATTCCGATAGACTTTACGGTCGTTTTGCGAAAATCGAAAATACGGGAATTATAATAATTATTAATAATTATTAATTTAAATGTTACGTCGTTAACGTTTGATTGATCGAGAGCTGATGGATTATATTTTTTTTCCTTTTTCTTTTACATTTTTTTTTTTCCTTTTTCTTTTACATTTTTTTTTTCTTTTTCTTTTACATTTTTTTTTTTTTTCTTTTGCCTCGATAGATACTTAACCATTTGCACGAGCAATTGCAAGTACGATGTGGTCAGACGTGTAGCGGCAAGATTTGGTATGAAGGAGGTCACGGAGGACAGTAGTTGGAATCTTTATTGGACCGATCTGAGTGTCAGTATAGAACGTGCGAAGGACATGAAGAGATATCAAAAGGTCAATCATTTCCCGGGAATGACGGAAATATGCCGTAAGGATTTACTAGCCAGAAATCTTAATCGCATGCTGAAACTCTTCCCGAGGGATTACAATTTTTTCCCTAAAACTTGGTGCTTTCCCGCGGAGTAAGTTCGAAAATCTTAAAAGAAAAAAAGAAAAAAAAAAGAAGAAGAAGAAAGAAATCGGAATAAGAAAGTTCTCTTTCTCTTTCTCTTTTTCTTTCTATTTTTATGATTTGTAGAAATGTAAGCAACAAGAGATGAGAAAAATGAAAAGTTATCATCAGTTTTTTTATTTATTTTTTTTTCTTTCCTTCAAATTTTTTTATTTTATTTAATTTTATTTTTTTTTCCTTTTTTTTTTAAATTAATTTCGTAGCCATGGAGACGCCATCGCTTATTCGAAAATACGTCGGGCGAAGACGTACATAATCAAACCGGATACTGGTTGTCAAGGACGTGGGATTTACTTGACCAAAAATTTGAAGGACATTAAACCAAGCGAACGCATGATCTGCCAAGTTTACATTTCCAAGGTAATTGACTAATATGTGTATAAGAAACTTAGGGTAGGGGGACACCTAATAATTAGTGATTAAAAATTAAAATTAATAATTAATAATTAATAATTAAAATTAAGATATTGAGCAATGAGGTATTAATCAGGTAATTAAAATTAAGGCACTTTAAGTGATAAACATAAATCCCGAATATTTAAATCAAACGAATACAATCGAAATGATATTTCGATTAAAACGAAATGATAAAGAAAACAATGATTACATTTCGTATCGAGTGAAAAGCGAAGATAACGAAAAAAAAAGAGATAAAATAGAAAAGAAAAACAAATAAAAAAAAAACAAGTAAAATAGGAAATGATCTGTTAACGTTGCAGCCATATTTGATAGACGGATATAAATTCGATCTACGTATCTACACACTGATAACATCGTGCGATCCTCTTCGAATATATGTTTACAATGATGGTTTAGCAAGGTAATCATATCAATCATACATCTATATATGTATATATAAATATATAATAATAATAATAATAATAGTAATAATAATAAATATATAATATATATAATATACATATATATATACATATATATTATAAAAACGTAATATAAATATATAATATAGAAATATTAATATATACAAAATTGACAAAAGGATATTTAAAACGATTTAGGTTAAATCGACCATCCTAAAATATATATATATATATATATATATATATATATATATATATATATATTTGATATATTAAAATATATAAATATAAATGACCCGCAGATTTTTCTTCGTTAGATTTGCTACGAGTAGATACAAGGAACCAACCGGTCACAACACATCGAACGTTTTCATGCATTTAACTAATTACGCCGTTAACAAACACAGCCGTATGTACATCGTCGACGAGGAGATAGGTAGCAAAAGGTCAATAATAAAATACGTATCGTTAGAATAATAAAATAATCGTAAGAACAATATCCTGAGATATAAATTACAATAAATAAATATACGAACAAATAAATAATCGTAAAAAGGATATCCTGAAAAATAAATTAAAATAAATAAATATAGGAACAAATAAATAATCGTAAGAGCAATATTTTAGAAAAAAATAAATTAAAATGAATAAATATGTGAACAAACAAATAAATAATCGTGAGAACAATAATTTGAAAAATAAATTAATATAAATAAATACAGGAACAAATAAATAATCGTAAGAACAATAATTTGAAAAATAAATTAATATAAATAAATACACGAACAAATAAATAATCGTAAGAGCAATATTTTGGAAAAAAATAAATTAAAATGAATAAATATGAGAACAAACAAATAAATAATCGTAAGAATAATAAAATAACGATACGAACGATTTTATTATTTTGCAAATCGAATATATATATATATATATATATAATTATATATATATTTATATATATAATTTCGATTTATTTATGATTATTACGATATTAACGATTTATTATATGAACTTTTATAACTATTAACTATTATAACTATTATAACTATTAACTTTTTTAACTATTTAGAAAGATCTCGACGCTGTTGAAATGGTTAAGGGTTAAAAATATCGACGTCGACGAACTATGGAATAAGATAGACGAGATCATTATAAAAACTATATTGGCCGCTCAGCCTGTCCTTAGGCATAGTTATCGTACGTGTTTTCCAACGCACGATAAAACGAACGCGTGCTTCGAACTCTTGGGATTCGACATTTTACTCGATTGGAAACTGAGACCATACCTTTTGGAAGTAAGTAAAATCTCCTACGTTTATTTATTGATCGATCGATCGATTAATTTCATAATTGATTATTTATTTTATCGTAATATTTTCTCTTTTACGTTCTTCCCTCTCTTTCTTTTTTTTTTTTTTTTTTTTTAAATATAAACAGGTCAATCATTCGCCCAGCTTTCACACAGACGCACAGATCGACAAGGACGTAAAGGAGTCACTTTTGACCGACACCTTCGAAATGTTGAATCTTCAACAGTGCGACAAAAGGAAGATCATAGAGGAGGACAGAAGACGCGTTAGGGATAGGCTACTCCAAGGTGTAATCTTGAAAGATTTTAGGTAGGAAAATAATATGGAAGGGAAAAAGGAAAAATAGAAAAAAAAAAACAAACAAAAAACAAAAAGGAAAGAAAAGAATCATTAAAACGTAATTTATCCTCTCTGTTTCGTTTCATTTTTTTTCTGTTATTTTTTTTTTGTTTTTTGATCGTCTCAATTAATAAGTACATAAGACATAAGTAGGGTCATAGGTTCACAGTTCGTCGTACCAATGTCACGTCTCTGCGATAATTTTTTTTTCTCTTTTTTTGGAATTTTTTTTCTCTTTTTTTTTTTATTTTCTTTTTCTTATTTTTTTTCTTTCTTTCTTTTCTCTCCCCTCCTCTCTTCTGTCGTAGCTCGAACAACGATAATACGATGATGGGTTTATTGAAGTCAGAAAAAAACGAACAGGATTATATGGAGAGACAATTTAAATGGGAGGACGATCACGTCGGTAATTTTCGTCGCATATATCCGTCCGTCGACGACGATAAATATCAACAATTTTTTAAACAAAACGGCACGACTGTGTTCCAAGAGACCGTCGCCTCGCGCGCGCGCGAGGAAGCTTCTAAGGTTCACAAGGAAGAGAACGAGGTTGGTATTATAATAAAAAAAAAAAATAAATAAATAAATAAAATGAAAATAAAATGAAATAAAACAGAATGAAATGAAATGAAAAGATTTGAGAAAAGAAAGGAAAAATAAGAAACGGGACAACATCGTTTCTATCTTCGTTTCAAATAGAAATTCATTTCGTTTGAAAACAAAAATATTCATTTGTCATTTATTCATTTGGTTCAGTGATTTTTTTCTTTTTTTTTTTTTTTTTTTTTACGAAAAAGTTTTCATCGAGTCAATTTCTTTACCTTTAAATTGTACACCAGATTAAATTTTCTATACGAACTTTTATTCGATTAAATTCCTTATGACAAATTTTTATCGAATAAAAATTTTTCTCAACAATCGTTTCATCAAATTAAATCGCTCATTACAAATTGTTTCTCGATTTAAATCTTTTTACAGAAAAAATCGTTTGTCGAATTAAACTTTTCTATAAAAACTTTCGATTGAATTAAATATTTTCAAAAGAATTGTTTATCAAATTAAATTTCTTATAGAAAGATTGTTAATACAATTAAATTTTTCTAGAAAACAAGTTATTTAACAAATTAAATTTTTTCTAATAAAAATTATTGTTGAATTAAATGGCGTATTTAAAAAAAATTCCATATCAAATTAAATTTTTCCATAAAAATTTTGATTGAATTAAATCTGTCGTAAAAAAAAAAAAATCTTGTTTATTGAATTAAGTCCCTCGTAAAAATTTGTATTTTTACTTACGAAAGAAAAAATTGGTTTTCGCAAATAAACGGATTGCCGGTATTTATTATAAAAAGGAGAAAAAATAATAATAATAATAATAATTCGTAATATTTATAAATAATTAAACGTGTCGAAACGAAACCTTTTTTTATTTTTTTTTTCCTTTTTTTTTTCATCGCTGTCGTCGTTGCGTCATCAGGCCGTGATAATCGATGAAATACAATCGAACGATCGTGTGTTTCTGTATATCATTCGTTCCCACTCTCTCTCTCTATCTTTTTTTTTTTTCAGATTAAAGTAAAAGAACAGGAGAGCAAAAAGATCAACGGCAAATGGTACGATCAAAAACCAATCCCGGAGAGTCCGAATGTACGACAAAAAAGTAACAACAAACGTTTGGAACACAAATCATTCACATATTTCAAGAACATCGTACCGGTAATAAATTCTAAACTATACTCACATATTCTCCAATTTACATATACAGGGTGTTTCGATTGAAGGAGGCCGCCAAAAATTTTTTTCATTGTTTTTTTTTTTTTTTTTTTTTTTTTTTATGACGCGACAAACTTTTATGGCACACTTTGAATGTTTTGAAAAATAGGTACGTTATGAATAATATAATGTTATGTGTGTTATATACGGTCTCCTTTAGCTGAAACATCCTGTATATTTCCTTTTATTATTATTATTATTATTATTATTATTATTATTATTATTATTATTATTACAATTATTTTTATTATTAAAATCTTAATGATTATCGATAATTTTGTATCTGTACGATAGCAAAGGCCTTTGTCGAAAAATTCGGACAAGACTTTGTTCTCGTTCGAACCAGAAATAATATCGGAATCCGAGGAAAGGGAAAGGGTAACCGCATTGGCCCAACGTGACTTTCTTTTGCGAAGTTATGGCATATTGGAACAGATTTACATGGCAATGAAACAGAACGGCACGCTCAGGGACAAGGACGTTAAGAAATATGGCGTATACGGGAGATTGGCATTGAAAAATGAAAAAAATCTATTCCCCCAGAGGGTCCATCGTTTGCAGTATCAGGAGGATTCGAGAACGATGT
>OU427014.1:2884707-2889707 GCA_911387935.1 Dolichovespula saxonica
AGAGCGTTGTAAAATACAACAACGATAATAACACTGCCACTACTATTTCTACTATTACTGTTACTGCTACTGCTACTACTACTGCTACTACTACCACTAATAACAATAATAATGATGATGATGATGATGATGACGATGATGATGATGAAACAGATGTAACGATAATAATAATAATAATATTATGATTTACCTATGAAACCAAAAATTACAACCAGATTCACAAGGGATTGCTTGATCGTTGTCGTGCACCTCTTTATGGCAAACTCCACAAGGATAAATTGGCGGTGCGTTAGGATTTTGTGGGTTAAATACCATAGCTTGATCCGGAGGATATATCTGTGGAATTAACGATTGGAGTTGAAAGATTGGGAACGCACAACAATCTTAAGATATTTACAACGACGGACTGTACTTACTTTACCCGCAGAAACAGGCATCGGTTTAGGGCCCATACCTGGCGGTCCTTGGAATCCGTGAGGCGGCATAGATCCTCCCATATTAATGGCATGTCCCATAGGCGGGCCACCTCCAATATTGCTAGAAATCGTACCCATTGGTCCTTGCATGTGTCCCATTTGATTATGATGGCTCATATTCATATTTGACATGTTGTTCATAGGCGGACCTCCCATATTAATATTGTTCATTTGGCTTGGCCCGCTCATGTTCATATTATTCGATACCATGGAACTCATGGTTGTCATAGGACCGTTCATAGGTCTTCCTATATTACTAAGATTATTTCCCATATGATTAGGATGCGGCTGAGATCCATTATGCCCTAACGGACTGTTGACATTGACATTGTTTATAGATGGGCCGTTCAAAGGGCTATTAGGTGGTATATGGCTATTCATATTGTTCATGTTCATCGGTCCGTTTGGCATATGATTAGATCCACCCATCGTGTTCATGGGTGATCCCAACGGACCGCCCATAGGGCTACCCATACTATGTCCCATATTATTCATGGGACTGCCCATGGGACCGCTGTTCATGTTATTCATCGGACTACCCATTGGCGGACCGCTTAATTGAGAATTTCCCATATGGCTCATATTCATATGATTATTCATAGTATTCATTGGGCCTGGCGGCATGTTCGGACCCATATTATTCATAGGGCTTATGCCGCCTATAGGAGTATGATTCATAGGAGACATACCGCCCATGTGGTTCATATGATTTGTCATAGGCGAATTCCCCATCGGGCTCATACTGCCCATATTGTGCGGCATCATAGGGCTCATACCGCCGATGGAGGTAAGAGGACTCATACCGCGCATCGGCGGTCCACCCATATGATGAGGATGATGCGGATGCATATGTGGTGGACCGCCGTGCATCATGGGACTTTGGGTGGTCTGTGGGGGCGTATCGTCGAACGGATTACTCGCCACTATCGTGTCCCCATAACCGGTTAACGGTGGAGGTAACAAATCCTATAAAGGAAACAAAATAGTAATAATAATAATCGTGTCGCTGGTACTAGACCGTGGTCTAACGTGTTATGACGTCGAAAAGAATTAATCCTCATCTATATAAGTAATTTCTTGTACCTGCGCAGTTGGAGGTTGTTGCGGGGGTGGCTGTGCTACGCTGGCATTGGTACGCCTTTTTTTTTTAGGATTGGCACCGGCAGGCGGTGGCGGCGGAGGATGGGGGTGAGCAGAAGTTTCAGGATGCGGAGCACTAGGACCCATGCTCACGCCCATTCCCATACCCCCCAAAGGCATCCTCGCGAAGGGTGGCATGCCTGCAATATTGTGGCTCATCTCCTTCGTTCTCTTCCCCCTATTTTACCATGCCGTACGAGCACCACTATGGATTTTGACGACAAGTTAATATCACATAATCCACTGTTCTTCTCAAACAATTGATAAAAAGAAAAAAAAATGAATAAAGGAGGAAAAGAAAAAAAATAAATAAATAACAATAACAACGACGACGACGACGACAATAATAATAATAACGATGATGATAATGATGATGATGGAGATAATAGAGAATAAAATAAAAGGTAATAAAACGAAAGGAAACGATAATGACGATGGGATATAACCTCCTTCGATCGCGGGAAACGAATATTGATTTGACGTAAAACCATTACCGTTTCGAATTATATCATTCAATAATTACGAATCGAATATTATCAAGCAATACGGCCAAATAAAAATTACAACGAGGCTTAATCTAATACGAGGATCGGATTGGCATAACGAGCGCGCGTATCGTATATCAGTAATAATATTTATATACCCCGGAGTGACTATGTAAATAAACGATAATAACTCGTCTATTATTTCGTACGAAAATCCGTACGTTTCTAAAAGTCGTGATAAACGATATATATATATATATATATGTATATATGTATATATGTATATGTATATATATATTACGGGGGAGGACGCGTTTTAATGGTATTAAAATCTGATGTATAAAAAAGAATACGGAACGTGAAAAGGAAGAGAGAGTAGAGAGAGAGAGAGAGAGAGAGAGATGAAAAGAAAGAACGAAAGAATGAAAGAAAAATAAAGCGAAGAAGGCGCGAGAAGAGGGAAGGGGAAGGGGGTGGGAAAAAAGGGGAAGAAAAGGTAAAAAAAAAACGGGTGGTAAAATAGTGTGGAAGCTCTGGCGAAGGAAGCAAAAAGAAAAGAAAAAATAAGATGTGTGTACGTGCGTGTGTGCGTGTGGTGCGTGTGTGTGTGTGTGCGTGTGCAGCGATGCCAGTTTCTCTCTTTAGGTCCAACCTAACCTACACACATTTTTCCAAAAGCATTCACTATGGCTGACTTATCCGTGGGTATGTGAATTAAATACCAATCGAACGATATAATAATGGAAGATTCGACGACGACGACAATGACGACGACGACGACGGCTTATCGATAACACGTTTTACACTTACCGGTGCGTTAAATCTGGCGCGATATGGTGGTATACATGGTCCGTGAGTATTATCGCCAAGGAGCAGCAACACCATGAATTCGTGTCGTGCGCTTAAATAACTTTCGAGATTGGAGTTAGACGTATAAAGACGTGCCAATTCCCTATCTCGTATTACCCTTTCATAAGTCACATATTTTCCCTCAACACAAACGTATTTCACCTTCATAGAACCGTATATCGTGGGGCAGCGAGTAAACACTGGTGGGGTGTCAAAATGATATCTCGAGAGCGAAGAAACGCACGCCAATTCCTTAGGTCGCCATTGTTGCGTTCGCTTACGTACGTATCCCTTATGTTTGTGTGCGTGCGTGTGTATATTCGGTCGCCTGCGCATGCGCCTGTTAAAAAAGCTCGCCGCCATCTAAGCCGATTAATACGTTCTTCCTAACGCCAGATGGCGCCGTCACGCATTTCGTTCGCGTAAAACCATTTAACGTGGGGATATAACATTTTCGATCGTTTTCATAATTAAATTATTTTCTATCGAAGGGTATATCAAAACGCGTGTGTGTGTGTGTGTATGTATGTATGTATGTATGTATGTATGTATATATATCGGAGCTTTTTTTTTGTTTAAACGTTGTCACGTTAATGAATAAATAAATAAATATATATATATATATATATATATCTATATATATATATATATAGTCGTTCTTATCGTTGATATTTTTGTATTATTATCAAGTGTAATAAAATATTATTCGATATTGGGAGAACTGCATTACCGACGGGCTCGAGCGTGTACCAAAATGGCGCGCTCTCTATCTTCTATCTTAAAGAATATATAATTGGTAATTTATGGTACGATGTTAATTATCTGAAAAGATAATAATTTCTCGCTTATGTATATCCACATACATAGATATATGTGTGTGTGTGTGTGTGTGTATATATATGCAATATATAGATACGATATTTAAATTCATCGAAAGCGAGAGTTACCATGTACTTCCTAAGGAAAATAAACAACCAAAAAGAAAAAGAGGAGAGAAAAAGATGGGGAAAAAAAAAGTATGCACGTATATACTTGAAATGAAATTCGCTTCCTCGTTTCTCTAACTTACACAATATCTATCCAGACTTTGTTACGAAACAAAGTACGCAAGCCCGCGACTTGTAACGCCGACAGAAATTAATCGTTCCACCGTATATATGTATATATATATATATATATATATATATATATATATAAACGTTTTTTGCTTTATAAATATATATATATATATATATATATATATATATATATATATATTTTACGGAAAGTTTGGACGGCCGTAACCATTCATTAATTTGCCCCATATTCTATCTTGGAAATGGTACGGCAAAAATATCGATCGAGGCATCTCACTGAGAAAATAAAGTATAATCGTGGAGTTGTTAAAGGAAAAAATAAATAAATAAATAAATTAAAGAAAAAAAATAAAATAATAAAATGGAATAAATAAATAAATAAAATATAGAATCGAATGAAATAAAATGAAAATAAAATAAAGCACAATAAAATAAAATACAATGAAATAAAATAATAAAAAAAGGAAGAGGGAAAAATCTCTTCGAACTTGGTCACGATTGAATCGAAATGAAATTTTAATTAAACGTTTCGATGCGCGCGTCAGGTTGACTCCGTCGGAATGAAAATATGTGAAATGCCATGGGGGGGGGGTCAATTTAAATATTTCATTTTATTTTATTTTATTTCATTCTATTTTTTTTTTCTCTTCCCTTTTCCCATTTGTTTTTTTCTTTTTTTCTTAGGACTTTACATTCTCGGAATGATGTAAAATGTAAAACATGTGTGAGGTAACATAGGCACGATTAAAATATGCGATTAGAATTATTCATAGATGAATATAGAGACGAGGTGTACATTTCTAATAAGAAAAAAAAAAAAAATCAAGGAAAAAAAAATAATATATATATATATATATAAAGCTAGAAACACACACAAACGCACGCACACACATACACGTGTTTTTTTCTATTCTTATATACATGCTTAGTAAATAGCGAATAATATAAATGTTAGGCACGCCGAAAAAAAAAGA
>OU427014.1:2894707-2897207 GCA_911387935.1 Dolichovespula saxonica
GCGCGCGAAACTCGGAACACGTATGTGCCAAACGTTCTTGTCTCGTATTTATGTGTCGTCGTCCTGTACTCTTTTTTTCTTTTCTTTTTTTTTTTCTTTCAATTTTTTAATCTTCATACATCCATCCTTTTATCATCGACAGCGTTGTAATAACTTAATCGAATATAATTTTTATCATAAATTATTAGTAATCCTATTAATAATGATTATTATTATTATTTATTACTTGTATTAGTTATTAATAATCATTAATATTATTATTATTATTATTATTATTATTATTATTATTTATTGTATTAGTTATTAATAATCATAATTATTATTATTATTATTATTGTTATTATTATTTATCACTTGTATTAGTTATTAATAATCATTATTAATATCAACGATGGAAAACGTAAGTATATAAAACTTAATGATCATCTGAAACTTCGTTTATTCTTTTTCTTCGTTCTTTTTTATTTTTTGTATTTTTGTTCGTTGTCATTAATAATATTGATATCGCAATTAATTATAATTTTATTAATAAAATATTAATAATCATAACGACAATAATAATTATTATTCTTATTCTAAAATTTAATTGTATTATTCTTCTCTTCTTTTTTCTTTTTTTTTTAATTTTTTTATCTATCTTTTGTATTTATCATTTTGCATTTCCTATTTATTAATAATATCAATATTGCTATTGAGCATAATTTTATTCATAAGATATTAACGATCGTATTAATAATAAACAAAACAAATATTAACAATCGTATTAATAATAAACGAAACAAATATTAACAATCGTATTGATAATAAACGAAACAAATATTAACAATCGTATTAATAATAATTATTATTATTTTTTTATTGATAACATTATCATTAATAATAATAATTATCACCAACGATAGGAACGTTGGTATATAAAAATTAATGATCGTCGCAAACCTTTCGCGAGAAACGTCATTTATCTTTTTTTCTTTTTTTTGTAATTATATTATATTCTTTTTTATTTTCTTTTTCTTTTTTATTCTTTCCTTTCGATAAGAACCACCGTAACAACTGGAACTGTTTCCGGGAAACGTACGCGCTCTTTTCTCTCGTCCATTCAGAGAACTCGAAGAGTACTCCGGTACTTTTCCTACTTTCTCTTCATTGAACGAGCAAACCAGTATGTTCGTTCGAGCGTAACACGTTCTCGTGAACTTTCACCTTGGAATTTATTTTCTCTTTCTCTCTTCCTTTTCTCTTCTCTTCTCTTCTCTTCTCTTCTCTTCTCTTCTTTCCTTTTCTTTATCTTAAAAAATAAAAAGCAAAATAAAAGAAAAAGTAAAGAAAATATAAACGATTAACGAAAATATACGAAGAAAAAGAAAAGAAAAGAAAAGAAAAAAAGAAAAGAGATGGGAATTACGGAAAAAAAAAAAAAAAAAAACCATAATTCGTAGACCATAATCGTTCGCGAGAGATGAAACGGGATGAGCCGAAAAATAAAACAAAAGTTGCATAAAATTCTGTTTTTTTTTTTTTTTTTTTTTTTTCTTTAAATACGTACGGCACTGAGAAACGTCGAAATCAGATCACTCTAGGTTTCTATCGATATCTCGCGAAGATCGATCATTGTAACGTAACCCGGACCGAGCAGAGGAGAGCTTGCTCTTTCGAACTTAACACAGTCCCGCGAACTTTCACCCTGGAATACATTTTCTCTTTCGTTCTTTCGATTTTTCTTTCTCTTAAGAAAAAAAAAAAAATAAATAAAAAAAAAAAAAACAGAACAAAACGAAAGAAACGAAACAAGAACCGAGAAACAATAAACGAAGAACGAAAAGCGAAGAAAAAAAAAAACATAGAAATTACGACATTACAAAATGTAAATCAAAAAAAGTTTAAGAAAAAGAAGAAAAAGAAGAAAAGAAAAGTAAAGAAAAGAAAACCGTAATCGCGACGCGTGATCTCGAACGCGAAATTTTATTTAAGTAAAAAAAAAAAAAAAAAAAGAAAAAATAAAGAAGAAGAAACAAGAAAAGAAAAAAGAAAAAGAACCACCTGAATATAAACAAAAAAAAAAAAAAAAGAGAAAAAAAATACTCGAACGAGAACCATCTCGTCTTTATCGATATCTCGCAAAGATTCGAGATTGGTTGTTGTATCATACCTTGTTTAATATCGTTATCTCTCTCTCTCTCTCTCTCTCTCTCTCTCTCCCTGTATGGAATTTTAGGAAAGGCATGCAATAAAAAAGAAAAAAAAAAGGAAGAAGAAGCTAACAGGACGAAAGAGTGAGAGAGAAAGAGAGAGAGAGAAAACAAGAAAAAAATATCGAGGAAGGAAGACACATCCGATAAAAGCGTTTTATTAACCGGAAATATGTTTCATGATCGATCACGAGGAGCTTTTTCTTTCTCGTTTTTCTTTTATACACACACACACACATACACACACGCACAAACACACACACACAGACACAAGTATATAGATCTTATCCTCCTTCTCTCTTCCACCCCCG
>OU427014.1:2902207-2904707 GCA_911387935.1 Dolichovespula saxonica
TTTTATTCTTCCTCCATTCTATTCTATCCTATTCCATTCTATCTATCTCCATGTTGTTTTTTATCTCTCTCTCTCTCTCTCTCTCTCTCTCTCTCTCTCTCTCTCTCATTCTCACTGTCTCTCTCTCTCTCTCTCTTTTTTTCTATCTGTTAATCCTTTGTATGGTATCAGTACATTCAATACTACTCTCTACTATACTTTTATACTTTTCGGGATTTTCTTTTCTCTCTCTCTCTCTCTCTCTCTCTCTTTTTTCCAATACAATCACAATTTTCCTTTCTCTAAACATTTAACCTCCTTTCATTTTCTAACGCGATATTTCCTAATGTCCGTTACCGTTTCATTCACATTCAGGTGTAATAAAATCAATGATATTTTACAGCTGATCGACCTTTTCTTTTTTTTTATTTTCTTTCTATTTTTTTTTTTTTTTTTTTTTTTATTCACAGGCTCTCCTCTTCCCTTTTTATTCCGTTCTATTCTATTTTATATTTTCTATTTCCTCTCTCTTTTTATCTTTTAATCCTATATATGATATATCAATACATTAAAAACTACACACATCCTTTATATATTTTATTTTTCTTTTTTTTTTAATATACAATCACAATTTCCTACTTTCGAACATCTCATATATGTTTTCTATCACTCGCATTCTAATGCAAGATCAATGACATTTAGAAGATAATTGTTTTTCTTTATCCTATTTTTTTTTTCTTTCCTTCTTTCTTATTATCATCACTCACTGTACTTTAGCTTCCTCTTTCTATTCGTCCATCTCCCTTTTTTTTTCTTTTTTTATTTTTCCTTTTCTCTTTTTTCTTTTATTATTCGTTTCCCCATCCCCCGTTTTATTCGCTTCGTAATATTTTTATCTTACTTCGATCTACTCTCTTCCTCTTCCTTCCATCTTCACGATGGTATCTTTTTTTTTGATCCCTTTCTCTCCCTCACCCTTTACAACCCTTCTTTCTCACCCTATCTCTCTTTTTTATTCTATCTCTCAATCCGATATACATTATCACTATATCCGATACTATTAATCTCCCATAAATTTTTATATATATATATTTTATTTTTTGTTTTGTTTCTTTTTCATTTTCGATATACAGTCACAAATTTTTTGTCTCTCACAGTTTCATTATCCAACCAAAAATCACTAACCAATAACAGTCATAGTACCACCGAAATTATTATTCATTAGCAAAAATCAATGACACATATCCCACCCAACAGCTAATCTGCCTTTTTATCCTGTTTTTTATTTCTCTTTTCTTTTTTTTTTTATTATTATTCGTTTCCCCATCCCCCGTTTTATTCGCTTCGTAATATTTTTATCTTACTTCGCTCTACTCTCTTCCTCTTCCTTCCATCTTCACGATGGTATTTTTTTTTTTTGATCCATTTCTCTCCCTCACCCTTTACAACCCTTCTCTCTCACCCTCTCTCTCTTTTTTATTCTATCTCTCAATCCTCTCTACATTATCACTATATCCGATACTATTAATCTCCCATAAATTTTTATATATATATTTTATTTTTTATTTTTCATTTTCGATATACAGTCACAAATTTTTTGTCTCTCACAGTTTCATTATCCAACCAAAAATCACTACCCAATAACAGTCATAGTACCACCGAAATTATTATTCATTAGCAAAAATCAATGACACATATCCCACCCAACAGCTAATCTGCCTTTTTATCCTGTTTTTTATTTCTATTTTTTTTTTTTTTTTATTATTATTCGTTTCCCCATCCCCCGTTTTATTCGCTTCGTAATATTTTTATCTTACTTCGCTCTACTCTCTTCCTCTTCCTACTATCTCCACGTCGGTGCGTCCTTTTTATTTTTATTTTTATATATATATATATATATATACCTTTCTCTCACTCCCATCCTCCAGCCATCACTCTCTCTCTCTCTCTTTCTCTCTCTCGCACGCTCCCTCTTCTCCCACCCCCGCCTCACCCCGTACCTCACCGTACAATACCGCACCATCATCTCGCTCTTTCGAACGTTCACACAACAGAAACTCTCTTCACACTATTTCGATGCCACCCGTTATCGTCGTGGACACGCACACGTAGCGGGCAACGAGCCGAGGTGCTGGCTTGGCTGGGTGTGCCGCATCGACCGTCTATTAAATCCGCTAGTTTATCGGCGTTTTGCCGCCACTGTCACCTTCTTTCTCTCTCACACACACACACACACACACACACACACACACATAATCTCTCTCTCTTTCTCTCTCTCTCTTACGGTCTCACGGTCTTTGACTCTGTTACTCTTTTTCTCTCGTCGTCGAGTCTCTTAGAAAGGAGTGAAAGAAAAGAAAGGATAAAAAAAAGGAGAGTGAGAGAGATAGAGAGATAGAGAAAGAGAGAGAGAGAGAGAGAGAGAGAGTGAAAGCGTAAAAAAATGGAAAGTAGCGATTCGACGACGTTGTCCTAAGCGAACTCTTGAAAATTCACTCGGCGAGAGATTGCTTTTGTTTCC
>OU427014.1:2909707-2929707 GCA_911387935.1 Dolichovespula saxonica
AACACACATACAGCATATAAATACACACACACACACACACACACACACACACACACATATTTATATATATAAATTCAACACACACATACAGCATATAAATACATATACATATATATATACATATATACATATATATATATATATATATATATATATATATATATATGTACATAAATATACACACACACACACACACATATATATAAGAAAGAAAAATTTTCTTTTGCTATTCTTTCATAAAGCAAACAATGTAACCAAAGTGCAAGTGTAATAAAACGCTTCAGTCGGTCTCTGTCTACCGATCGATCGATAGATCGATCGATCCACCAATCCATCTATCTATATATCCATCCATCCATCCATCCATCCATCCATCCATCTATGAATTCTTTCAGTGGGAATGAAACTAAGCGTGAGTCTTGGTTTGAAACTCGTTGGTTCATCCAACCGATACGTACAATACGTATAACGTAAATGCATCGTAATGACTACGACGGCGTCTCGTTGAAAGTGCAAGAGACACGACACGATCGTACCGTACGTAGATGCATACGTCTCTCGCATGCACTTTCGTTACGCTTCGTAGAAAATGCCAAGGCAATGTCCGGTTTCGTCCGTACGTACCAACGTACGTACGTAGAAATGCCCCACGACGTAGATAACATATAGCAATATTCTATACTTTATTTTCATTTTTCATTTAATTTTACATTTCTCTCGAGTATATGAGTAATATATGCCCGTAATTATGTACGTCTCGTGTGTACGTACTTATATGTACGTGTACGTCTCGTGTACATACTTACATGTACGTGTACGTTTATGTGTGTACGTGTATGTGTGTGTGTGTGTGTGTATATATATATGTGTGTGTGTACGTGTATGCTTGATATATCGTTTCCCTTTTTTTCTCCCTTTTTATTTTTACTTTTCCTTTTTCTACACCTTCGAGACTCGTGTGAAGAATGTGATCCTAGGTAAAAAAAAAAAAAAAAAGAAAAAAAGAAAAAAATAAAAGAGAAAAAAATCTAATCTCGACGTTCATTCACGATTTCGAAAGTGATATCGGTGTATCGCGTGAATTTATTCTCAATTCGTTGACGTCGATGTTAAAATATTATTGACGTTAAAGGTATTGATATTAATATTAAAAAAAGAAAAAAAAAAAAAAAAATTGAAAAATAATTATTAATATAAAAAAGTTCGAAAGAAGGGAAAATAGAAATCAAAGCAATCGCGTTGCTTCCTTTCGTTCGTACTCGTTTGGATTTAAAATTTTCAAAAGGGGCGGAACGAGGGACGGGGGCAAGGAAAAGATCGAAGGAAGACGCTTTGGATTTACTGGCAATGAGATAAAAATAAAAATCAATAAATAAAAGAAATATGTTGAAAGGAAAAAAATTTACAATTTCGCTCGAAGTCGAAAACGCGAGTATAAATTCGTTCCCGTGCGATTGTACGAATTATTTTAATATGATTTTTTTTTTTTTTTGTTAAATAGAAACAAGAGAAAAAAGGGAATAAAAGAAGAGAAGTAAAAAAAATGCGGGTCTTCGTGTTCGTTCACGATTTAAAAATAATTAGAGATTTTATATTCGACGTTGATTTCGAACTTTCGAGAGAGACAAAGAGACAGAGACAGAGAAAGAGAGAGAGAGAGAAGGAAGACCTATTAAAAAAAATTGTTTTAAATTAAGCTCGACGATTTTATACAAAATTAAAAAAAAAAAATTGTTTCAAATTAAGCTCGACGATTTTATACAAAATTAAAAAAAAAAAAGAAAGAAAAATTGTTTTAAATTAAGCTCTACGATTTTATACAAAATTTAAAAAAAAAAAAAGAAAAATTGTTTCAAATTAAGCTCGACGATTTTACACAAAATTAAAAAAAAAAAAGAAAAGTTTGAAAATTCGTGCATATGCAAAATTAATCCACGATATTTGAAAACGTGAAAATGTATGGACGAAAAAGAAAAAAAAAAGAAAAAAAATTTTTCGCAGTACGAGGAAAAAAAATACATTCATCGTTTGCATCTTTCGTTGTACAAAATAAAAAAAAAAAGAAAATAAAAATAAAACTATTTATCGGATCTTTCGTCGTACAAGAAAAAGAAAAAAATACAATGATCGATTGCATTTTTCACTGTACAAAAAGAAAAAAGAAAAAAAGAATAAAATAAAATTATTTATTGCATCTTTCGTCGTAGAAAAAGGAATTACAATCATCGACTGCATCTTTCGTCGTGCAAAAAAAAAGAAAAAAAAAAAAAGAAGAAAAGAAGAAAGAAAATACGATCAACGATCGCGTCTTTCGTCGTACAAAAAAAATGAAAAAAAAAAAAAAGAAAAAGAAATACAATCACCGATCGCATTTTTTCTTTTCTATTTTTGGTGTTCTTCTTCTTCATTCTACAAAAACAGAAAAAAAAAAAAAACAGGAAAAAAAAAAACAGAAAAAAAAACAAAAAATACGAAAATAAGATTTTTAAATCCGAGGGATCGATCGATCTAAAGCTATCCGATCGAACGATGCAACGACAATGTGAGAGATCGTGACCTCCCCCTCCCCCTCCTCCCCCTCCTCCCCCTCCTCCTCCTCCTCTCCAGCAGACCCCGCGTTTACAAACGATTTGAATTTTAACCGGCACAGAACGCGAACTCGCCATTTCTTTCCATTTTCTTACCCCCCCCCCACCCGCCCCCGCCCCCGATATAACAATTGCGACGGATAACAATGGTGAAGGAGGTATTATATCGTCACACCGTGTATACGACGCTCTCTGTATAATTCATGGGCTTTCGAAGTATAACGCAATAAGAGACGGTTTAAGTTTCGGCACGTCGTCGTTTGCCTTCTCTCTCTCTCTCTCTCTCTCTCTCTCTCTCTCTCTCTCTCTCTCGCTCTCTCGCTCTCTCTCGCTCTTTCCTACAGGTTGGCCGCGAAAGCAACGCGGGCGATCCAAACGATCGGCCACCAACACCAGCACCACCAACATTACACAACACCAACACCAACACCAAAACCAACACAACCCACCAACACCAACACCAACACAACCAACCAACCAATAAGCGAGCCACTAGCGTTTGGTTTATCGACGATGTCGTAAAATTATTATTCATACCTCTATCGCGATCTCCTGTGCCCGATACCTTCTGTGCCAGGTGAGGAAACATTACCGGTACAGAATATCAAAACGATATGGCTTTAAGTATGACGCTATGATCTACGGCGAACGATCGAAAATGGGGAAAAGGGGTTGGGGAAGGGGTGGGGAGGGGAGGCTAGGGGGAAGGACCTTCCACCAACGTCCACTCTCGACTTATACGAATCAATGAACGAATGGATGTGCGTTTGTGGAATTTAGATTTGTACGAATGTGACGATTAATTGTATTTCTTTTTTTTTTTTTTTTTTTACGATGGAAAAAAGTATATAAACGCGTGCGATCGAATCGTCTTTTTGATCTTATGTTAATGGATGAATGGAATGGATGAATTGAGTGAATGAATGAGTGAATGTGTGTGGGTGTGTTTGTGGAATTTAGATTTCTACGACTGTGACGATTAATTGTATTTTTTTTTTACGATGGAAAAAAGTATATAAACGCGTGTGATCGAATTATCTTTTTGATATGATGTTAATGGATGAATTGAGTGATCGAATGAATGAATGAATAAATAAATGAATGAATGAATGAACGAATAGATGTGCGTTTGTGGAATTTAGATTTGTACAACTGTGACAATTAATTTAATTTTTTTTTACGATGAAAAAAAGTATATAAACGCGTGTGATCAAATTTTCTTTTTTAATCTTATGTTATTAAATGAATTGAATGAATAAATAAATGAATGAATGAATGAATGTGTGTGTGTTAGTGAAATTTAAATTTGTACAGCTGTGACAATTAATTTTATTTTTTCACGATGGAAAAAATATACAAACGCGTGTGATCAAACTTTTTTTTTGATCTTATATTAATGGATGAATTGAATGAATGTGTGTGTGTGTGTGTGTGTGGAATTTAGATTCGTACACCCGTAATCGTTATTTTCTTTATAATGAAAAAAATAATAAATACATAAGCTAAGTACATAATAACATGTGATCAAATTTTCTTTTTGATCTTATATTAATGAATGAATGAATGAATGAGTGAGTGAGTGAACGAATGAATGAATGGATGGATGGATGGATGGATAAAATAATTATTGAATGAATGAACGAACGAACAAATGAATGAATACATGTGTGTGTGGAATTTAAATTTGCACACCTGTGACAATAATTTTGTTTACGATGAAAAAAGTACACAAGCTAAGTACATAAACACACGTGATATATGTGACATTCTATTTGATCTTGTGTGAAAAATTTCTGAATGGTGGTCCGTAATGGCCGTTTGTAAATAATTTCGTAAAATAATTTTCGTATAAATATCTAGCTGCAATTTCATCCATCGTCGACTTATGTGAATGAATGAATGAATGAACGAACGAATGAATATATATGTGTGTGTGTGTGTTTGTGTGGAATTAAGATTTGTACACCTGTGGCCATTATTTTTTTTTTTTTTACGATAAAAAAAGTACCACAAGCTAAGTACACAACCGCATTTGATACGTGCGTTTTTCTTCTCGATCTTACGTGAAAAATTTCTGAATGGTGGGGTCCATAATAATAATAATAATAATAAACGTTTGTAAATGATCTCACAAAATAATTATTATATAAATATCAAGCTTCAATTTCGCTATTATTAATGAATGTGTATGCGTACGTGAAGCATCATCATTTTAATTCTTCTTCCATGCTGGAAATACATTTTATCGATCCGATGAAACTTTCCGTATGACGAAACTTTAGCTTCCTGATTTTATGATTTTATTTTCAGCGAGGGGAAAAAAGAAAAAAAAAGAAAAATATATATATACAAATTTAATATTAAAATCCAGCGAAAACTGATACGGAGTTCGGAGAGAAAATAATTTTTGTAAAAATTTTTATTATCGATCTCGCTCATTATCCACGTTGACTAATAAATATTACGAAAAAAAAAAGAAAAAATGAAAAAAGAAAAACACCAAGAAAAAAAAAGAAAAGAAAGTAAAAGAAACATATTGAAAAGAGTTAAGACTGACAACGAGTATATAAATGATAATACAAAAAAAAAGAAAAAGAGAAGAAAAAAAACGAGTAGGATAAAAATGGGGAACGAGAAATAGAGAAAGATAGAAAAAAAAAAGAAAAGAAAAGCAAAAGCAAAAGAAAGAAAGAAAGAAACATTGAAAAGAGTTAAGACCGACTACAATCATTTTTATTTTTTTACAACATTATTACAATATAAATAATGATGCAAACGATAAGTTGGATAAAAATACGATTAAAAACGACGCGTAGAAGGATAGAAAAGAGAAGTGTACAGAGGAGTGGAATAGAATGGAATAGAAAATCGAAAGGGAAGGGCGATAGTAATCGGTAGAGAAAAATGAAAGAAAAAAAAAAAAATAGTTATTAAGATTCAAGTTTTAAGATTCAGTTATTAAGATTAATTTCTACATTTATAGGTAATACAATCTTTACGCATATAGTTATATTAATTAATATATGGTTTAACGTATAATATATATTATATTATAATAGATAAAGGGAATAGTTATATATTCAACATAATATAAGAATTTATATAGTAATTATTAATTATAATAATTTATTTAACGGGCCAAAGATAAGTATCATTGTGGTAAATATTTATTATATGATATAGGTTTATAGAATAAAAAAATATATAAAAATATAATAAATATAAAAAAAATATATAAAATAAAAATAGAATAAAAACATATTTAAATATTTCCTATTAAACGGTCTAATAGCATATAAAAATTTACATATAAAACCGTTACTCTATCAATAATACTCTCTTATTAAATATTCTAATAATATATAAAAATTTATACAGAATAAAAAAATATTTTATCAATGATACTTTCTTATTAAATATTCTAATAATATATAAAAATTTATACAGAATAAAAAATATTTTATCGATAATACTTTCTTATTAAATATTCTAATAATATATAAAAATTTATATATAATAAAAAATATTTTATCGATAATACTTTCTTATTAAATATTCTAAAATATACAATCTATATAAAACCGTTACTCTATCAATAATACTTTCTTATTAAATATTTTAATAATATATAAAAATTTATATAGAATAAAAAAATATTTTCTCGATAATACTTTCTTATTAAATATTCTAATAATATATAAAAATTTACACAGAATAAAAAAATATTTTATCGATAATACTTTCTTATTAAATATTCTAATAATATATAAAAATTTATATAGAATAAAAAATTATTTTATCGATAATACTTTCTTATCAAATATTCTAATAATATAAAAAAAATTTATATACGATAAATAAATGTAATGAAATGAGAAATATAATGAATAAAAAAGAGAGAGAGAGAGAGAGAGAGAGAGAGAAAAAAAAGAAAAAAAAAGTAGAGAAAGAGAATGAAACTTTCGATTCTCTCGATGCGCGATAACGTAAGAACGCGAAAGGTGGAAAAACTTGGAAACTACTTAAACGTCGTACTTTTACGACGTAAACAAAAATAGAGAGACACAAAGAGAGAAAGAGAGAGAGATAAACGAAACGAAATAAAATGCAAATAAAAAAGAGTGAATCTCGTTTGAAAGTTGGCATCGTTTATGTCGGACCTTTCGAAAGGACCCCCCCTTTTTCATCCTAACCTCCTACTTTCCAGTCTTCGAACTTAACGTCCTTGTCTTTTAAGAACGTTCTGAGTCTTATTACTATCCCTTTCTCTCTCTCTCTCTCTCTCTCTATCTCTCTCTCTATCTCTCTATTTATCTCTATCTCTCTCTCTCACACGCTCCTTGCATCTTCCTCCTGACGCGTACATTAACTTATCGCGGTTAACGTAAGGAAACGAGCTAGCTTCTGCTTTTGCTTCTGCTACTGCTGGTGATGATAGTGGTGATGGTGGCTCGTTTGATCCTATTATATACATCGTATGAGCTCTAACGATTAAAGCTTCGGTCTAACGGCCGAAGAAACGTCCATCTTTCAAAAGCGTCAGCCCGTTCCGGAGGTAAGGTCGTCTACGTTAGCAGACGTACGTCTTTAAAGCTCTAACAGTGAAAGCTTAAAAGCTCGTCTACTCTCACTCTCTCTCTCTCTCTCTTACACTCCTTGTTAGTTAGTCGCTATCTATCTCTCTCTCTCTCACTCTTTGTTAGTTACTCACTATCTATCTCTCTCTCACTCTTTGTTAGTTACTCACTATCTATCTATCTCTCTCTCTCTCTCTCTCACTCCTTGTTAGTTAGTCACTATCTATCTATCTCTCTCTCTCTCACTCCTTGTTAGTTAGTCACTATCTATCTATCTCTCTCTCTCTCACACTCCGTCTATCTACTATCTTCATATATCCATCTATCTATCTATCTCTCTCTATCTGTCTATCTATCTCTCTCTATCTATCTATCTATCTCTCTCTGTCTTTCTCTCTTTCTGTCTCTCTGTCTCTCTCTCACACGCACACACACACTTTCTGGGTTAGAGTTAATATCACACCATCTCCGTCTCTATCCTCTAACCCCGTCACTGTCTCCCATTTCCTCCCACTGTATATCCTTTCTTTTCTTAATCCAACCCTTTTTCCTAATCCTCTTTAAGAGTAACAATAATAACGTCAGTGCATTGACCCCTTCCAACCCACCCCCCTCCCCCATCCTCCCCACGTATAAAATGGAAACGAAATTATTATTCTTACGCGGGTACGGATTGAACGAGAGTGTTTGTACGAGAGAGGTTGGGATGATAAATGGAAAAAAAAATAAATAAAAATAAATAAATAAATGTACTAGAGAATGGGACATAGTGTGTGTGTGTGTGTGTGTGTGTGTATGTGTTTGTGTGTTTGTGGAAAATAGTATATGACGATACTACATTTACTTCGCTTTTCACGTTCAGTGGGATATCTTGGATTATTTTTTTTGTTCTTTTTCTTTTCCTCAAACGTGCCATCTACACAGTTTTACTTTTCATCTTTCGTTTCTTTTCTATTTCACTTTTCCTCTTTTCTCTCTCTCTCTCTCTCTCTCTCTCTCTCTCTCTCTTTCTTTTCGAAAATTTCTTTGAAAATGAATTTTACAGTATTAAATCATTTCGGTCATATTATATTATGTATGGGGGGGGGGGAAACTTGGGTAATAGAAAGATTAAATCTGATGATCTTTATTATTTCAATAATCGTGTAAAAATTTTCATTTTTAAGAGATAGATCAGAAACGACGATAAATATTCTTCGATTATATAAAATATCGAACAAAATTAAAATGAATCGAATCTAACGATTTTTATTCGAACGATCGTATAAAAGTTTTAAACGAAAGAAAAAAGAAATGAGGATTAAAACTAAAGATATTTAAATAAAAGGAGATTAAATCTAATGATTTTTCACTGTTCCAATAATTATCTAAAAATCTTAATTATAAAATGGATTAGAAACGATGATCGATATTCTTCGATTGTATAAAATATTTAACAAAATTAAAACGAATCAAACCTAACGCTATTTATTCGAACGATTGTATAAAAATTTTAGATTAAAAAAAAAAAAAATTGGGAACGGAATATAGAAATTTATATTCAATTGATTGAAATCTTGGATAACAGGAGATTAAATCTAACGATTTTTCACCGTTCCAATAATTATCTAAAAATCTTAATTATGAAATGGATTAGAAACGACGATCGATATTCTTCGATTGTACAAAAATCATAAAAAAAAAAAAAAGAAAAGAACGAAAGAGATTAAATCTATCTCTCTCTCTCTCTTTACCCGATCGATCGTACGAAAGTCTTGGATTAAAAAGAAAAAAAAAAAGAAAGCGGGGGAGGGGAGGGGAGAGGTCAAAACTAAATACTTTTAAATAAAAATGGGTCTTGGATAAAACGCAAACGAATCGATTGAATCGATTAAAACTGAGATTAAGACGATTGCGTATCATTCCAATGATCGCGCAGAGATCTTGTAGGAAAAAAAAAGAAAAAAAAAGAGAAAAAGAAAAAAAACACGAAAAAAAAAAGATTAGAACTAACGATTGGTACTCCCGATCACGCAAAAAAAAAAAAAAAAAAAAAAAATGAAAATAAATAAATAACGAAAGAAAAAAAGAAGGAAACCTAACAAGTAAAAAATTTTCAACCCATTTTCATCCCATCTTTTCTTCTTTTTTCATTTTTTTCTTATTCTTTTCTTTCGGTTTATTTTTCAACAGATTATCTTAATCACCGCGTGTATACTGCTCGCTAACGCGGAATCGAACGACGAACAACAACAACAACAACAGCAGCAACAGCAGCAGCAGCCACAGTCACAGCAGCCACAGCAACCGCAGTCACAGCAGCCGCAACAACAACAACAACAACAACAACAACAACAATCTGGAAGATCTCGTGTCTCTGAAGATCAATTGAACATGGCATTGAGCGACCAACGTTACTTGAGAAGACAACTTAAGTGCGCTTTAGGCGAGGCACCATGCGATCCCGTTGGAAGACGCCTGAAAAGTACGTACACGTTCGTTATAACAACCAGAGTCTGACAAAAAGAGAGAGAGAAAAAAAAAAAAAAAAAAGAAAGAAAGAAAAATAAAGAGAAACGTCAAACTGTCGATTTTCGAAAATGTTTTCGAACGAAAATGGCTAAACGTTTGCCCGTCCAATTGTTAAACGTAAACTCGTCCATACAAATACAACGGTTTACGCATCGGATGATGCAAATCGTTCTGTGCGTGTACGTGATAGAGAGAGAATGAGAGAGAAAGAATGAGAGAGAGAGAATGAGAGAGAGAGAGAGAGAGAGAGAGAGAGATCCTGAAAATTGTGTTTACTAACGCGATCAATCGTTTTCCATTATCGAAATTAATTCGATCCTCGTCGATCGAATGTTCCTTTCGCGTTTCTAATACTACATATGTGTGTGTGTGTGTAAAGGATTAAAATTAACGATTAGTATTCTCAATAATATCAAATTAATAAAACGTAAACGGCTCAAGGATTTTTCTTATTATTTATATTTTCATTTTTTAACATTTATTTTTCTATTTATATATATATTTTTTTTTTTTCTTTTTTTTAATATAAATTATAATTCTTAAATGCGTATGATAAATACACGCGCGCGAGCACGAACACACGCACACGGATATCAAGTATATTTTGTGTGTGTGTGTGTGTGTGTGTGTGTGTGTGTGTACGTTAACGTTGATTGCTTTCGATATTAAAATGAGAGATTAGATAGTTTAGATAGTTTAGATAGTTAAGATGGTTTAGATAGTTTAGATAGATGGATAGATGGGTATGGATTAATATACCACTTTTAATAATTTCAAGTCCACCAGAGAATAAAAACAAATTGTTGATTAAGTAGTAGGCGTTATCGACCGATAATGCAAGATTTAGAACGAGAGATAAAAACGTATTGAAAATTCACGATGCATTAAGTATGGTTAGCCATTCAAGTCACACCGATCGAACACGTACTAATTGTACCGGATTAATTATTAAACCGAAATCGTTCGTAACGGTCGTCCATTATACCGACAAGTAAATTCCCAATTTCGATTATCGAGAGAAACGTTAATCCTTCGTTATACGACTACTCCGTGTAACGAATAAGAGAGAAAGAGAAATGAAAGAGATAGAGAGAGAGAGAGAGAGAGAGAGAGAGAGAGAGAGAGAGAGAGAGAGAGAACAAAGATACAGACAGATACACAAGATGGAAACCCTCAAAAAAAATTTTCTATGTGCCTCGAAAATTCTTTGAACGCGTTTTACGATCGATTAAAATTTTTTGTTATTTTATTTTTTTTTTTTTTCCGTGGCGTCGTAGGACTCGTAGTTTCATAATTTTAAAAAATAAAAAAAAAAACAACCAAAAAAAAAAGAAGAACGAGATCATTGTGACCTAATTTGATCATCGAATATTGATCTAATTTATAAAATCATTTGAAAACTTTTGTTCGACTTAGAAACTTTCATTTTCCATTCCATCAACCTTGAAAATAAATAAATAAATATATATATATATATATATATATATATATATATATATATATATATAAATGTATATATATATAATAAATGAATACATGATATAATAAAAATATATATATACATATATATGTGTGTGTGTGTATATAAATATATATATAATAAATGAATACATGATATAATAAAAAAATATATATAAATACATATGTGTGTGTGTATATACAAATATATATATATATATATATATATATAATAAATAAATACATTATATAATAAAAAAATATATATAAATACATATGTGTGTGTGTATATATAAATATATATAAATATATATATATATATATATATATATATATATATATATATATATATATATATATATATATAATAAATGAATACATGATATAATAAAAATATATATACATATATATATATATATATATGTGTGTGTGTGTGTGTGTGTATGTATGTATTTAATAAAGTTAATATTGTCGTTTATATCCACAGGTTTGGCACCATTGGTTTTGAGAGGCTCTTGTCCACAGTGTACCCCAGAGGAGACACGTCAAATCAAAAAGGTCCTTTCTCACATTCAAAGATCCTTCCCGAAGGAATGGTCGAAGGTTGTACAACAATACGCCGGTGTCTCCTAGTCACCTCTGCTATTCGCGAATAAGAATTTATACGTTTGTTAAGAGGATAGGGAAGAACATGGCCGTGATTGATACCAGTTACACAACTACGATAATGAAGAGTACGGGGAGAGGGGAAGATAATGCAGAAAGAAAAAGAAAAAAGAAAAAAAATGAGGAAGAAAATTTTAATTAAAGTAACCCGATACAAATGATTGGAACTTGAAACAATTGACCTTTGAACTAAAAAATTGACCTTTAGAATGTTTTAAAATAATTCGTTCGATCAACAATTTTACAGGCTTCCTCTTTCATTTTTCTTTTTTCTCGTTTTTTTTTTTCTTTTTTCTTTTGAGAGGATAAAAAACGAATTTCTTTATACCGTTTTTTTTTATTTTTTTTTTTTTCAAATTATTATTATCAATATCGATCGATTCGTCGGCCATTATAGAGTGCTTCGATTCGATTGATCCGAAATTTTACATGCTTCCTTTTTCTCTCTTTTTTTTTTTGAGAAGATAAAAAACGAATTTTTTTATTCCGTTTTTTTTTTTTTTAATTATTATTAGTACAATCTTAACTTGTTTTGCACATTGTTGGTAACTGTGAGAAAAAATATGATATGATTAAAATTGTTCGACTATTCGATCGACTATGAAAAAATGATTACATCCACGGCCTTGAATTCTCACGTTTCGTTGCTTTCCTTCGATTTTTTTTGTCCCACCCCTTCGCCCATCTTTCTTTCTGCATTATTTTTGATTTCTTTTTTTCGTTCATTTTATTTTATCATACCTTATTTTATTTTAATATTACGTTGGTTCGTGCAGCGGTTTCTTCGTAAGAGTAAAAAAAAAAAGAAAAAAAAAGAAAAAAAAAAGAAAAAATGAAAAGACAGAAAGAAAGAAATAGTACGATAAATAAAAAAAAATACGTATTGTAATCGTGTAACCTTCCTTTTTAACATTTCTTCCCCCTTTAAGCTTCGATCGTTCGCATTTCGACCGTTTAACGTCGAAGGAAGAGAATTGAAAGGAAAAAAAAAAAAAAAAAAAGAAATAGGAATGACGATAATAGATATAAAATGATTAAAAAAAAAAAAAAGAAAATTGTAAAATCAATCGAGATAAACAAATAAAGAAGATTCTTCCTAAACTACGTTAATATTTGCTCACGGACTTATTGCGCCCGAAGGAACAATATTTTTTTTGATTCAATATCCCGGAAAAATAAAAATAACCCGTGTAGCTTTATCAAAATTCTATATTTACTTCCTTTTCATGAAAAATATCTCTATCAATCTCTCTCTATCTCTCTCTCTCTATCTCTCTCTTTTAATCATTCAATATCTCGCTTTCTCATATATAAAGAGACGATGGGTGTTAACTTATGTAACAAGTAACTAATACGAAATTGAATATATAAAATCGTCAATTAATTTGAATAATATATATATATATATATATATATCTTTTTTTCTTTTCTTTTTTTTTGTGAATTTTTGACATCTCCAGAATGACGCCATAATCCTTTAGGATGATATAATATAATACATGAGTGAGCACATTCAGGTACGTATTGGCCATTTAAAATTCTTTCAATATATGAATTATACAATCGATTTTAATGCGATCGATTAATTAATCAGAACTAACTGAAAATGATATATATATATATATATATGTATGTATGTATATATATATATATGTATGTATATATATATATATATGTGTATATATATATATGTATGTATGTATATATATGTGTATATATATATATATATATATATATATATATATATATATATATATTCAGTTATATGTATGTATGTATATGCATATATTATAAAAATAAATTTACATATATTCCTACAAGTTCTGAAATTCTTCTAATATAAATCATACAATCGTTTTTAATGGGAGTGAAGGTGGAGTGGGGGGAGCTCGATTAATTAATCAAAACTAACTTTATATATACACGTATATACATATACATGTATGGATACCGAATGATGTGAATTAATCGAGATTTCTTGGAAAAAAAAATAAAATAAAAAACAAGAAGTAAAAGGTAAAAAGCAAAGAAGGAAGAAGTAAACGAGTAAAAAAGAAACAAGTAAATAAATGAATAAAACAAAAAGGCACCTAACCGTAATAAATAAAAGAAAGTTGGCGTGCGCTTACGTTATATCCTACCGAGTCAATTTCAAATAATAAAACTTGTCTGTTTTCTTCGATTCCGCTCGTTTAAATTGCTATCGCGATATTAAAGCAACGTACGGCTTCTTCCTCTTCTCTCCTTCGTCTCTTATAAACTGCTAGCACAGGAGTAACGTTTTACGCTCGTGTAAGCTTCGACAAATATTTACATGTCGACTGCGGACGATTGAAAAGTTTTATCCGTACACCATACGTACGTACGTACACACATACATACACACACACATACATACATACATACATACATGCATACATGCATACATACGTTAAAATGGTTTTTCGAACGATTTACATCTATGCCACCCATCACTATATTTCTATCTCTCTTTCTCATTCGAAACTTTCAATATATGTAAATTTTGAAAGATAAAATATATGTGTGTGCGTGTATTATGTGTGGGGGGGTGGGGAAGGAGGGCGGGTGGAGGGTGGCGTTAGTTTATATTACACTTATATTCGATGATATTTAAATGAAGATTAACGGGACGTTTGCGAGGTGTTTTGCACGGTTATAAATTGCGATTTAGGGGGTCAACGATATTCGGCATACGTATGTTTATCTACGCGATTATGCGTGTACGAGTGCGGCACGAGCTTTTAAATAATAAAATTGATTAGAAAATAAATATGCAACACGTTTAAACGTTTACCTTTATTTGTAAGAATTTGAAAATTACCGTATAATATAATTTTACAAAGGATATATATATATATATATATGTATATATATATGTGTGTGTACATGTATATGTAGATTGTACATATATGTGTATATTGTATATGTATATGTATATTGTATATGTATATTATATATGTATATTGTAGATGTATTATGTCGTGTAATTTATACGTAATTGTAGAAAAATTGTTTTATCTTCAAAACGATTTTTAACCTTTTTCCAATGGAAACTTCAGCAAAGAAAACTTTTCCAATTATCGATAAAGTTAAGAGAAAGAAAGAGAGAGAGAGAGAGAGAGAGAGAGAGAGAGAGAGAGAGAGAGAGGAAGGATAAAGATCACGAAACATTATTAAGAAACGACGATAATTATGATAGACATCGTCACACCGTAAACGAATCTAATTGATGTTTTAAAGACAGATACAAATCTTATAAAAAAAAAAAAACCGAAAAAAAATTAATAAAATTTATTACTATTATTAACAAAAATGAAAAAATAAATAAATAAACAAAAAAAAAGAGGAATGATAAGAAGAATAAGAAATGCATAGAAATTTAATTATTCAACTTCGTAGGATATTTACGAATAAAAGTTTACAAATTTTGCGACATTTCTTTTTAAAAAAAAAAAAAAAAAAAAAAAAAAGAAAAGGAAGTAGAAGAAATAAAATTACGAATTAATTTATCCTCCATTCCTGGTTTCCCCGTCTTTACTCTATTGATCTAACTATCTCTCTCTCTCTATATATATATATATAAAATAAAATAAAATAAAATAAAATAAAATGAAAGGAAAGAAAAGAAAAAAAGAATTCATCTCCGTCGAACATTCTCACATTCGAACAGTTAATCATATTAAATTCATACGATTGATTCATATCGATGCGCTCATTAATTATCATCAAGTATTTTACAATATTTAGAATGAAAATATCCCGAGGAAATACTTCAGAGCAAACCCCTCACATCGCCACCACCATTAGATCATCCTCTTAATCTCAATCATCATTCACGTTTAATATTCCTCATTGAACGTTCTCATTGGTTCTCATGTCTCTTGTGGTGTGAAAGAGAGAGAGAGAGAGAGATAGAGACGGACAGAGAAATAGAGAGAGAGAGAGAGAGAGATAGGATTTCTTTTCAAGCTCGGTTTAAGTATGTATGGTGTTTGTCGTCGTCATAGCTGTCAAGTAGATCTTCACGAAGTACGTACGACGACGACGACGACGACGACGACGACTACGACGACGACGACGACGACGTCGACGAGGAGGAGGACGACAGGAACGAACAAGTGGCCTACATCGTTCAATAAAGCCAGTAATCTCGACGCAACCCATGCGATCTCTCTCTCTCTCTCTCTCATTCTCACTCTCATGCTCACTCTCTTTATCTATCTATCCATCTATCTCAAAGTCCGCTTCGCTATATATCTCCACGTTGTCTTTCAACTTGATAATAGACCCTTCGGCCGCCAAACGCACCGAGAGAACGTTTTCTCACGTCCACTTTGACTCTCTCTCTCTCTCTCTACTCTCTCTCTCTCTCTATCTATCTATCTATCCATCTCTCTCTTTCTTTCGTTTTCTAACGGACGAGATTCGATGCTTGAAGCTACGTACTCGAGTTACCACCAAAGAATTTCTTATCGCACGTTTCCTAAGAATGTACTTACGTATTCTATCCGATCTTGCTATACTAGCATTCACTATTCTCTCTCTCTCTCTCTCTCTTGCTTCTCTTTTGACGACGATTGCATTAGTTATCTCTCTTTCTCTCTTTTTTTTCTATTTCAAATTCTGTTTCGTTCGGTTTCGTTTCGTTGGTTTCGCTCCTTCTCCCTTTCTATTTTTTCCCCACATTGCTCGTAAAGCATCGACGGAAATATTTCGTTTCTTTCTTCTTCCTTCACTTCGTCTTCATCTTCTTTTTCTTTTATTTTTTTCTTGTTTTCTTTTTTTTTTTGTTTTTTTTTTTTTTCGATTAAATACGTTCGTATAACAAATTCTCGCGTATGGTGGGCTGAATGATTTATTTGTTCGACCTCTCTTTTATTCTTTGTTTTATTTTATTTTATTTTATTTATTTCTTTTTTCTTTTTTTTCTTTTTTTTCTTTTTTTTTTATTGTAACGTCGTAAACGGTGCAAGATTTTGAGAGGCATAGAGAGAGAGAGAGAGAGAGAGAGAGAGAAAATAGAATAAAGATCAGAGAAAAAACAAAGGATAAAGATAGAGATAATCAAAAATGGAGAAACGAATAAATAAATAAATAAATAAATAAAGAAAGAAAGAAAGAAAGAAAAAAGAGAGAGAGAGAGAATAATATAAAATTGATCAGTTCTATACAAAAAAAAAAAAAAAAGAAGAAAAGAAAAACAAAACAAGCTCGAAAGATTTCGAAGTTCGATACGATAATTCCGTCCGAAGTTGTGTTATATATTTTTTATGCTTAAGAGTTGCAACACTCGCTTACACACACACATACGTACGTACATACATACATACATAATACGTATATATATACATACATTCATACATACATACATACATATACACACACGCATAAACACAGAGAAAGAGAGCGAGCGAGAGCGAGAGCGAGAGAGAGAGAGAGGGAGAGAGAGAGAGAGAGAGAGAAATGGATGGGAGTGGAGTAAAAATAAAACATTTTCACAAATTCGTTACACGCAGTTCCATTCGAGGACTGAAGAGAGAAAGAGAGTGAGAGAGTACATCTGTGTATGTGTGTGTGTGTATGTGTGTTGGTGGATGAGTGGGTGGGAGGGAGAGGAAAAGAAGGAAGAGAGAGAGAGAGAGAGAGAGAGAGAGAGAGAGAGAGAGAGAGATAGGGGGATATGGGGATAAGGGAGGGAGGGGGGATAGGGTCCAGGGAAAATTGAATTTCCAGATACTAAGGGAAAATCGCATTTCCTTCAAAAATCCACACACACACTTTTCAAAACTATCGATCGTAATGTATTCGCCGATAGTTGGTGTGTGTGTGTGTGTGTGTGTGTGTGTGTGTGTGTGTGTGTGTGTGTGTGTGTGTGTGTGTGTGTGTGTGTGTGTGTGTGTGTGTGTGTGTGTGTGTGTGTGTGTGTGTTGGAGGCGCGGCGTTACGACCGAATTTTGCACGCGATTCGGATATGTCAAGAGTGAGAGAGTGAGAGAGAGAGAGAGAGAGAGAGAGAGAGAGAGAGAGAGAGAGAGAATGAGAGAAATGGTTCGCTACGTTTTTCCAAGGACATTCTTGTTCCTAGAGTTATAGCTCGTACTACGACTGACGGTGTCACGTGATCTTTCCCGTGAGTTGGAAAATACGTCCAAAGAGAGAGAGAAAGAGAGAGAGAGAGAGAGAGAGAGGGGGGGGGAGAGAGAGAGAGAGAGAGAGAGAGAGAGAGAAAAGAACGACAGAAAATCGTGGAGAAAAATGTGATAAAATTTTCTTAGACTATCCGGGTAAAGAAAATGAAAAAAAAAAAAAAGAAAGGAAAAAGAGTAAAGAAAAAATAAAAAAAAAAATAAGAAATAAAAAGAATACGATGAAAGGATGAGAGGGGGGGGAAGAAAAAATGAAACAAGAAAAAGAGAGATCTTATTATGTGCCTATCATGGAGATTGACGCGATTTAAAATTTTTATCGATAATTCCTTCCGCACAATATATCGCGGGAATCACATTGTTTTTTTTTTTTTTCCATTGTAATCTTTTAACGCAGTTTTTGAACTCTTGACGAGTTACGTAACGAAAAAATGAAGAAAAAAATAAAAAGATAACAAGTTCTTCGATTCGTCGGAAAGCGAATTTGAATTTCTTCCGTTTTTTTAATGAAATTTCTTCTATTTTTTTTTTTTTTTTTTTTTTATTCTCTTCTTCTATTTTTTTCATATTTTTATTCTACGCGTAAATATATATATAAAGAAGAGGATAGGAAAAAAATTGATACCTCCGAATGTTGAAAAATGTAAAAAAAAGGATGAATGCTGAAAAATGTAAAAAAAAAAAAAACAAAAAACAGAAATACACAGACACACACACACACACAATTCCACAGGACACATGCATAATACATACTCAAATAAACACACATACAGGCATAAAGTACACGGATATAATATATTAATTCGTCGAGGATGAAATTTCTAATTAATAATAACCAATCGTATTTTTTTTTTTTTTTTTTTTTTTTTTCTACAAATTCCATCCTTGACGACCCAATATACAGGGTGTTTCAGGTAAAGAATGACGCTTGAATATTTCCTTCGTTTTTTATGATGCGACCAACTTTTATGACATACTTTGCATGTTTTAAAAAGAAGTATGTTATGAATAGTTAATATATATATAAATATAAATATACAGTTTATGTATATGATATAGACGGTCTCGTTTATCTGAAACACCCTGTATACATATACATACATACATATATATAAATATAGTATAATAAAAAAGTATGGTATGGAGTAATTCATAGTATAATTATTAACGAATAATATATCCTTCAAATTATACGGAATATTATTTTTATAAAACATAAACGCGATTAGTGTTATGGTACATTAAAAATCATAGCAAACACCTAACGACGAAGAAAGAAAGAGACAGAAAAAGAGAAAATAAAAAAGAGAAAGAGAGAGAGAGAGAGAGAAGGAATTCGATGGCGTACAGCAGACGTCATTGAAATCCAAAATTCTAGAAGACGAGAAACGATCGATGTTTATGTATAATATACACATCTATATTTACGTATCTATGTATGTACGTACATATGTACGTATGTATGTACATATATATATATATATATATATATATATATATATATACGTGTATTTAGAATGAGATAGGAGAGATTCTACGTGGCTCCTCCTCCTATTCGTTGATGATTGACGGTGTAAAGGTATAAGAGATGAGGATAGAGATCAGGAGAATTTCTCCCGTCGGATAGAAATTTTCTCTTAAAGAGAGAGAGAGAGAGAGATAAATGACGACGACGACGACGACGACGACGACAGCAGCATCTTAGAAAATAGGTACGCGTAAGAGACTATACGTACATGTTACGTACTTATGTTCGTTCGTGCGCGTCAATATTTTCTTCGAACGGTTACCATCAACGACGTTTTCGACGCAAACATTGACTCTTCTTGATTGATACGCGATAATATGCCCTTATTCGTCCGTGAAATACAAATATTGAAACGCTCGGTGAGAGAAATTCAACAACTCCTTGTTTCTCACGATCTCGTCTATGACGACGACTATGACGACGACTATGACGACGACTATGACGACGAGTATGACGTATATACGATATCTCATCGTCACCTGTGCACGTATTTTATCGAATACAT
>OU427014.1:2934707-2945940 GCA_911387935.1 Dolichovespula saxonica
ATGTCGCGATAATACATCGAGAAAATTCGTTGGGAATAAATACGGACGTAATAACGTCCAACGGTAACGCCGTCCAAAGTGATGCCGATTTTATTTTCGCGAATATATCTCAAACGCTAAGACGTTACGACTCGCGAACAATTCGCACGTGAAAATAGGATCTTAGGCGATCGATGGGTGCATTGATCTATGCAGTACGTTAGGAAAAACATGCTAATTACCTGTAATTAACGAGGACGATGCAGATCCCGCGTTCAGGTACCCCGGTCGCCGAACTCAAAATGGCGACGCGTTACCGGCAAGACGATACATGTCGCGTCGCGCATGCCCGTTACGTCACGTTCGGTTCGTTTCGTCGCTGTACCCCACCCCACCACGACAAACGAACGAATTTATTTTTCTAACCTTACGCGCACGATAACGTATAATGTCAAATTAGAAATGGACAATAAATCGATTGACGAGTTTATCGATCGGTATCACGAAAAAATAGATGTACTGTTTGTTTGTAAATATTAAATAAAATATACTCACTGTTACGCGTGCCAGCTTATCGTCACACGTAAGTACGTATTTATTCTCTACTAATAAATCTTATAAAGAATATATATATATATATATATATATATATATATATATATATATACATTATATAATATAATTACATTAATGTAATTTATAGATATGATCTACATATTCAACAAATGTTACATGTAGATATATATTGAAGTCTGGTATCATATAAAATAACATTAATAGAGGATGAATGATTAAATCATTTTAATCAGTTTTAATCATTAATTATTTTTTTATTGCATCACTATAAACGAATACCTATAATTAATTAATTTATTCATTCATTCTGCAATAGCATTTAAATTCCAATTAAAATTCAACTTCAAGATAGTAATTTCTTATTAGGTTTGTAATGCAGGCTATCATTTTTATATTTACTTTTATATACTGTGGTTCTTAATAAATATTTATACATAAGCATAAGTGATATATAGATTCTTATGACGTACAGATTGAACGATTATAGTGTATATCTAGAACTGGGAAAATCACTTTTAGAAAATAAAACTCTCAGCTCTATTTTATTTCCTCTTTTCTAACAGTTTCACCTGTATGAGTAATTTATTTCCTTTTATATATTTGCAAATGAGATATGGTTACTTATTATCTATAAAAATCATTTATATAAAATGTTATTTTTATGAAATATTATTTTTTACAATATAGAAATAAATTATATCATATACAATATTCAATTCTTAATTTTGAGAAAACAAAACTTCAATGAATTTATCATTAATTATTAACTTTAAACTTTTACCAGTTGTCGTTAATAATATCTTAAGGATAATTATTATTTGAAATATAGGATTAATTAGGGAAACGTAATATTTTTGTTTTTGTTTTTGTAATTAATCAATTTTACGCAACAAACAAACAATATTTCCTATAAGAAAATATTCTTATTATCTGTTCTTATATATATATTATCTATTACATATATTTTTATATTATGATAACTTCTCATATTAACTTTCACTTATATATACATACATACATACATACATATATATATATGTATCACATATACATTCTTTAAATATATACATATTTTTTATTCTATAATAGTCCTATAACGTACGAATAATCTTTGAAATTAATCGAATAACGTTGACCCAAACCATGCGCTCGACAAGGATGTCGCATTTTTTACAACAACGCGTGTGTGTGTGTGTGTGTATCCGTGTATATAATTCGAAATAAAAAAGGAAAGAAAAGAAAAGAAACGAAATATTATCACGTTGTTACGGATATGTAGTCGTGTAAGTACACGAAAGCAACATAGGACTAAGGTAAAATCCGTTGTATCGGAGAACACGGCGATCATCGAAATACCGTTTTGGCTATGGGAACAGGAATAAGGTGAGGGGTTAAGGGTAAGTGGTAAGATCGTGAGAATGAGCGGTGTATATGTGTGTATGTGTGTGTATGTGTATGTGTATGTGAGAGGAGGAGGATGAGGATAAGGACGAAGAGGGGAGGAGGTTGGGAAAACGGGTGAATATTATCGTCGAGACTACAGGGTGCATAAATATGGCAAAGTGTGTTGTGTTGGTGAGCTCGGATCACTCGGAGGACTTGTAAAATCGAGGGGTGGGCAGGAGAATGAGGGGTGGGGGTTGTATGGCGAAACTAGCAACGGGCAAGCACTGTGACCTCTCTATTTATCTTTCTCTCTCTCTCTCTCACTCTCTCTCTCTCTCTCTCATCCCTCTCCACCTAGACCACCAGCTCCCCACCATCTCTTATTCCACCACCTTATGGTAATCGCCATAGCTATTTGCGTCCTAATATCCCGCGTGAACGCTCCTCGTAAAACTCTTTTCGTCGGCTTTTGTAAGGGCACTGCTTGCATTTAAAATCGCGTTTTATGGAAAAGCTGCTTTTACTACGAGCAATGAAAGATAAGGGGAAGGAGGAAGGGATAGCAAAATACACACACACATATTTGTGTGTGTATATAGTAAATATTGACACAGAATTCGTAGTAGACGTTTAGCGATCGATTAAACGGTAAACCTAACCTCGAATAATTAATTTCGAATTTTATTTACGGTACAATTATTTCGAAAATTCACGTAATTTTTTTTGATTATTTAAAATATATATATTTAAGATTATATAGGGTGTATTCGTTTCTCATAAATAAGCATAGAAGAATTCACAGATGTTTAGCGATCGATTAAACGGTAAACCTAACCTCGAATAATTAATTTCGAATTTTATTTACGGTACAATTATTTCGAAAATTCACATGATTGTTTTTCTGATCGTTTAAACGATATATAAGATTATATAGAGCGTATTCGTTTTTATATATGCTACAACAATGTGTGTGTGTGTAAATTTTAACTGGATCTATAAATGTACGTATGAAAATATTCTCGTATATCTTCAAATAATCGTGTAGTTATTAAATATTAAACGTTTATAACCATGGCCGCGATGTAAATATAAGGATATGGGGAAGAAGAAAAAGAAAAAAAGAGAGAAAAGAAGATATATAAATAATTAACAAATTATAATAAATCATATAAAGTAAAACAAAAAAGAAAAGAGAGAGAGAGAGAGAGAGAAAGAGAGAGTATATCGTTAAATGTTATTAAAAGATAATTCGAGAATACGAAAGAGATGTGGTAAAAACGAGTACGAACGAACGGGAATAATATTGTCCTATATTGGGTTAGAGTACTCTCGTATCTTTTATGTCGAAAGAGGACAATACGTTGTCCCCCTTAACCTGCCTTGAGAAACAAGGAAGTTCAACTTTTCCAAGAATGTATCCAGGTAAGTGTGTGTCAGAGAGAAAGAGGACGAATGTTATTATACACACATATACACTAATTATGTGAGAGAGACAAGGGATTTACGTATATAAAGTTTTGGTAAATGCTTTTATTTTCATCGCAGAACTCGATTACATTCGTATTCGCGTGTGTCCTCTGTCCGTAGAAATGAGATAAAAGGAAGAGAAAAAGGAAGAATAAGCGTGTGTGTGTGTGTGTGTGTGTGAGAGAGAGAGAGAGAGAGAGTATTTTTTCTGTCATTTACCTTGGCATTGAGAGGAGTAATTCTCCCCAGGATATTATATAGATCAGTGGACGAATTTATATAGGTTAGGGGAGCAATTCCCGAATATGTGGGTCAAAGTCTTGCTCTCTTCTCCACCAGTATTCCAAGCAATAACTTGTAATAATAACTTTCGACAAGAGTTACACGTGACTTCGGGCTTCCTCCTTCCATTCCTTCCAACCATTCTTCCTTCGTATACTCGCAAAACTGTCCGAACACACTGTTACCCGTGCGATATTGCCGACAACTACCAGAGTCATAATAACAATAATAATGATGATAAATTTAATTTCATAATTGTCATTACGTTTAATAAGAAAAATTGATGGGATTAAAAGCAAAGGATTAATTTATCTATTGAAAATATTTACAGGATATATAGATATGTGCATAGATAACAACCAGAGTTATACATATGTTCTCTTTGTATTATAGGATTTATTAATTATATTCCGATGTTGACTCACGGCGTAGGGAATAAATACGTACTTACGTGTGACGATAAGCAGGCACGCGTAACGGAGAATATATTTTATTTAATATTTACAAACAAACAGTACATCTATTTTTTCGTGATACCGATCGATAAACTCGTCAATCGATTTATTGTCCATTTCTAATTTGACATTATACGTTATCGTGCGCGTAAGGTTAGAAAAATAAATTCGTTCGTTTGTCGTGGTGGGGTGGGGTACAGCGACGAAACGAACCGAACGTAACGTAACGGGCATGCGCGACGCGACATGTATCGTCTTGCCGGTAACGCGTCGCCATTTTGAGTTCGGCGACCGGGGTACCTGAACGCGGGATCTGCATCGTCCTCGTTAATTACAGGTAATTAGCATGTTTTTCCTAACGTACTGCATAGATCAATGCACCCATCGAGCGCCTAAGATCCGATTTTCACGTGCGAATTGTTCGCGAGTCGTAACGTCTTAGCGTTTGAGATATATTCGCGAAAATAAAATCGGCATCACTTTGGACGGCGTTACCGTTGGACGTTATTACGTCCGTATTTATTCCCAACGAATTTTCTCGATGTATTATCGCGACATCGATGCTTCTATCGCCGGTTTAACGACGTTTTAATCAATAATTCGTAATTAATTGGTCCTCGTCGATCGTATTTCGTGTTATATACGATTTTCGAACATGCTCACACGCACGCACGCACGCACACAAATATGTGCATATACCTACAGTTACTTATGTATCGCGTATGCATGCACACATACACGCACGATTCATTTTATACTGTGCTAATGTCATCTTATATTTTTTTTTCAAGATTACCATGAATTTAACCAAGGATCGAAGGACAGGAGAGAATAAGATGGGAAGAAAGTATTCGCGCCTTGTAAGGCATTGTACGATACTCGCGTGTATAGGTATGTTTGTTTCTTTTCAAGGAGATACAGTGGTAGGCTTGATAGAGAGAAAGAGAAAGAGATAGCTAACGATCGATATGTAAATAACAGTTGAGCGACGAATTTTCTAGAAATTTTTCGATCGATGACGAAACAAAAACAATTGAACGTTCGGTTCCTTTATTACTGTAGAGTATTTGGACGTATAAACATCTACGAGAGTGAGAGAGAAAGTGTGTGTGTGTGTGTGTGTGTGTGTGTGTGTGTGTGTAGGAGAGAGAGAGAGAGAGAGAGAGAGAGAGAGAGAGAGAGAGAGAGAGAGAGAGAGAGAGAGAGAGAGAGAGAGAGAGAGAGAGAGAGAGAGAGAGAGATAGAGCGAGAGAGAGAAGGAACGTAAAATATTTTTGGAACTTCACGTGTCGTTTTTAATTCGTGTTTGTATGTATGTGTATATATATATATATATATATATATATATATATATATATATATATATATATATATATATATACACACATACATACACATACACATATATATATATATACACATATATATATATATATATATATATATATATATATATATATATTACCAAACATTTTAATTCTATTTAAAACGCGTACTTTTATATAAAAATACTTACTAATATTTTGTTTCACAGATTCATACAATTTAATTAATATTGTGATAAAAATCGATCGTTAAATATTACGTTATAAAAATTTGTTATAGTTTGTCGATAATTTCCAACGTGTGCCGCATTGACGCAGTTATTTTTTCATTACGAAAGTTTCCGCCAATTTTCATTGGCTATTGGATTCTTCAATATATGTGTGCGATGTGTAATGTATGTGCGCGCGCGCATGTGTACGATTTGTGTACAATTTATATATATATATATATGTGGAGCAATCTTCAAGTGGCCAGGCCAGAGTTTAAATGTGATTCGTCAAGAGATGCGTTTTAAAATATAATATAATGGCCCGGACATTGTTCTAACTAATCGGTTTCAATGTTTTGAGAAATGTCGACATTGATATTTTATGTTTATTTTTATATTATTTTTATTCGATTGTAATTTTTAAAAATATTTACTTTGAAATAATATATAATAGTACACACCACACACAGTATATTAAAAAATATGTGTGTATATATATATATATAAATATATTTTCTAATGTGCTATCTTAGAAAATGATTTACATGCAATATTATTATAAATGTTATATTAATTTTTATATCTTTCTTCTTTTTTTTTATTTTTTGCATACAATAATTTTTTTGCTTTATAATTTCGCAATTTTTTAAATGAATTATTTGTTACCGTGTAGAAGATGTTTGTTCGAAATGTTTTCATGTATTTATTTATTTATTTATTTATTTAGTTATTTCGTTTTTTTTTTTTAAGTGCATTATTCTTCATTCCTGTAGCAGGATGCATCGTGCAAGGATCGACGAAGATTTTATGTGATTTTTTTTTTTTTCAGAAACACGCACACGCGCGCGCGCGCACACGTTTTTTACAATTTTTTTTCTTTCTTTTTTTTTCGGTGTTAGAACAATTTCTCTCCCTTTTTTGTTTTACTTTCATTAATTTTTTTATCATTAAATTTGTATTATTTTCATTGTACCTCATTGCTTTTCATCGTATTCGTATTTTTATATATATATATTTTGTTCTCATTAATTTACTATCACTCAATTTATACAACATTGATTATTGTTGCCTGATAGAATAAATTTACCGAGAGAGAAATAAAGAATAGCGAACGATAGGAGCGATGTGAAGGTGGTGTTTTTGTTCGTTAATTAAAATTTGTTTACGTGTTTATAAGTTAATTAAATCAATTGTTTGAAGTTGGAAATATACGTGTACGTACTTTGAATGGACCGCGTGCAAAGAGTTTAATCAGTGATTTAATAGAGTTAGTATTTGTTTCTCGTATATAATTTCGTTTTTTATTTACTATTTGTTTTTCACGGTTACATACACACACTGTACTTACACACGCACGCACACGTACACGTTAAATTTATCATATGGGTTTGTTCGGCAAGTAAATGAAATTTCGATTAGTTTTATGATTATATTATTATATTATATTATTCGTTATATCATTATTTATATTGTATTATTGTATTGATAACGATTTACGCAAAAAATTTATTTGAAAAAAGAAATAAAGTAAAAAAAAAAAATAAATATGTGTATGTACATGTAATATTAGAGAAACCTGAAATACGAAATTCAGTGTTGTCTCGTTAGTAACAAATAGTTACAGCGTGTTTGGAGCGTTTATTTGGGGTGTGTGGATCGAAGATTACGTCGATATTTAGGAATAATATCAACGAACGTCTAATGTCTCTAACTATTATTTCATTTTCCATCTATGATATGAATCTCGACCTAAACCCATAAATATCGACCCGTACCTATAACGAACGTGGACACGAGCGTTTTCATGTCGGAGTTATCAGAGAGCTTCTAAAGTAGTAAGTGACTAAACTAATTTAATTCCCATATGATGGCCGATCGTGATGGAATAGATGAAAGTTTCGAATCCGTATCAAAATTTATTATGCTTATACATAAATAAATAAATAAATAAATAAATATATATACATATATACATTTGATAAATATATATGTATTTTATATTTTTTATATATATATATATATTTATTTTTTTAATTTAATTTAATTTAATTTAATCTTTTATATTCTTTTTTTTTTTCAAATAAATCTTTTTCTTGTAAATAATCTTTTCGAATTTACTAGCGATTCATTATCGAACAAATCCATACGATAAATTCAATCTTATATATATATATTTTTTTTATTTTATTTTTTTATAAAACAAAAATCTTAAAAATCCACTTAGACGAAACACGGGGCTCGGTCTTTCAACTTACTTTAAAGGGTTTTATCTTCTTTTCTCTCCTTTCCCTTTTTATCTCTCGTTAATATTATTATAAGCAACTCACCAAACTCGATAATTATCTTTGTTTATAGGCGTATACTTCATTGTTTGTCCATTGTGTAACTATATATTTGTATTAACTCACTAAGATAGAGTGGAAGAGAGAGAGAGAGAGAGAGAAAATAGGTGGGTGGGTTACCTTTTTGTTCGATCGGATTGAGTCGTTTAATTAACAATTAATTAATACTCCTTTTGTTCCTGTTTGCTTGCATTATTAGAGCTGAAATCGGATATTCATTTATCCGATTTCGTCGGAATCAAAGGCACGAAGTGGTTTAAGTTACATCCCCGTATATACAGCGTACGTACATATTTACATATATATATATGTATATGTATATGTGTGTGTGTGTATGTATACATACAATGGTCTCTAGGTACTTACAATTAGACGATTTAATCGCGATCTATATTCGATAAATCAACGCAAAATTTCTACCCTGGATGCCGACTGCGATCTCGTTTTTTCTTTTTTCTTTTTCATTTTCTTTTTCCCTTTTTTTTATTTTTTCGAATTAATTTTAATTTAATAACGTATTGTTATTATTACAATTAGGATTTATCAAATTTAATTTCGGTGTAATCGATTGTTTTTCGTACGTTATCGAGTTAATTAAATTTGATATTAGGGCGTTTGTAAAAAATACAATATGTCGTTACTACAGTAATAATAATAATAATGATAATAACAATATTGTATATTAATTGAATATGTTATTGTAATAATATATATATATATTTATATATATTAATGTGCATATTTTTTTAAAAAAATTTCTATATGTTTAAGACGGTTGTTCGTAGGGATCGCAATTGTTTGGGCATTTATATGATTTAATTTTTATATTAATTAATATCGATGAACATTGAAAGAAATTGTAGCTATCTAATAAGAAGAATTATATATATAACACAATATTATATATATATATATATATAATTATTTATTTTTTAAATCATTAAAAAAGCTATTTAAATTTTTTATCAAAGAATTACACGATAAATTCACTTGCTCGTGTTCCTTTTTTTTTATTTATTTATTTATTTATTTTCATTTCTTTTTTATCGAATGAGAATATTGTAAAATCGACTTCTTCCAAGAATTCTATAGTTCAGTGCACTTTAACGAGCTTTTTTTTTTTATTATACTTCTTTCCTTTCATACTTCATGTTTGATAACAACCTTTAAGTGATGTATCATTATAACTTCACAAAATCTACATTCATATTACTGGAAATATGACGTTGATCTTTTTACTTCTCTCTCTCTCTCTCTGTATCTTATTATCGACAAAAAAAAAAAAATAATAATTATTAAAAATATTACAAATACAAGTACACACACTGTCACGCGTATTAAACGATATTTTTTTTTATATCCATTTATCAAATAACCTGTGAAAAACGAGGGGAAGGGGAGGGTGGGGGGGGGGCTGGGAAAGAATCGTAAAAATTGCCCTTTTTTTCTTTACATAGAAAAAAAAAAAAAACCAAAAACAAAAAGCATACAGTGATTGTTTTAATCCGTCTTCTTTTTATCGATAAAAAAAAAACAAGACAAAAAAAGAAAGAAAAGAAATCTCTTCGTAAGAATCATCTTTTCAATTTTCTAATATTCACGTATCCCAAATTAATATCTAACGGGTTTGCTTACGAACGAACGTACGAACGTATTAGAATTAGAACGTTGTTTAATAGTTGGTCGTTTATAAATCAAAAAACATTCGAAAGTTCTTCAAATATTCTTAACATCAAAATCATGTAATCGTTAGAACAATCCCATTGATCTTTACCTTCTCCTCTCTCTCTCTCTCTCTTTTTATATATATATATATCCCTCCTTCCCTCTACTCTTCGAATCCCGATCCCGAGGGATATATCCTCTTTTTTCTTTTTTTTTCTTTCCCTGGGAACAGTGCTATCGAGCCTCACGTTAAATCTTCACTAGTTCTACCGGATGAAAAACAGATAGGAAGCTTACGATGTCGATCCTCTACTTCCTGTAAGAGTCTATCTCTCTCTCTCTCTCTCTCTCCCCCTCCTCTCTCTCTCTCTCTCTCTCTCTCTCTCTCTCTCTCTCTCTCTCTCTCGCTCGGTCGCACCCTTTCCACAGTAGTGACTCATCACAATATTCTATCCATCTCTCTCTCTCTCTATCTCTCACTCTTTCTCTGTCTCAGTCTGTCTGTCTGTCTTTCCTAATCCGATTAGAAATCAATGGTACGAATTAGAATCACCATAATACCTTCTCAAACATTAGTGTCATAAATAACATCGATCTTTTTTTACGTTTAAGGATACATATATTCCGTTTATTTTTCTCTCGATTTTTCTTTTTTTTTCTCCGGTATTTATTTCCAATAAATAAATGAATATAAAGCAAGAGTATTTTGAATGGGAAAGAATTTCTATAAAAAAAAAAAAAAAAAAAAAAATAAAGGATAGAGAGAAGATAAAACAGAATTTTACAAAATAGTAGAGAAAAACGAGGAAGGGAAGAAGATAGCTTAAAAAACATGATCGCCCTATGTATTACACACACACACACACACACAAACACACATACGCGTTTCAAAGGGTATATCAAAGATCTGAGAAGGAAAAGTTACTTCGGGATGAACGTTATCAAAGATAAAGATAAAGATAGATAGATGGATAAATGGAGAGATAGAGAGAGAGAGAGAGAGAGAGAGAGAGAGAGAGAGAAAAGTGACACTTTATATATAAGATAGAGATCGTAGTCTACAAAGAGATTTCTTTAATCTTTCTTACTACCAAGTTCACACAAGCTACATTCGACGTTGGTCGGTTAGTTGATTGGTTGGTTGGTTAGTTGGTTTGTTAATTGGTTGGTTGTTTGGTTGTAACTTCCGTTATAACGTACTTCCGTAGAACCAAAACAGGAAATACGAAACGAACTTTACTTTCAAGTGTGTGTTTGTGTGTGTGTGTGTGTGTGTGTGTGTGTGTGTGTGTGTGTGTGTGTGTGTGTGTGTGTGTGTGTGTGTGTACAATGTTACGATACTGCGTTATCGTTAATCATGGTGTTATGGTCAACTTTTTGCACGTGTGTTTACAAAAAATTACACACACACATGTATGTATATATGTACATCTGTACTGGTTATAACGTAAGAAAAGAATTCCAAAATTAAAAATTGTAAAATTAGAAATAAGTGAAAAGAAAGGAAAGAAAATTGATGGCGTTATCTCGTACTGTTGTTATATCGT